>CABHPH010074769.1:0-16162 GCA_902168325.1 Peromyscus nudipes | reverse complement strand
TAATCTGATAAAGACAACATTTTCCCCCTCAGATTTAGGGGAAGGAAGTCTTGTTGTGGCTGGAGAAAGCTATTGGTGGCGATTGGATTTCTATCATTATTTTTCAGGAGATTCAGGCATGAGAAATGGATCTTTACTCAGAATTGGCTTCCCCTGAGAATTTTAGTACATCGTGCTGACTACTTGTGTGTGTGTGTGTGTGTGTGTGTGTGTGTATGAGCATTCACTTATGCAATGGTGTGTGTGTGTGTGTGTGTGTGTGTGTGTGTGTATGTGATTACTCACTCATGCCATGGTATGTGTGTGTGTGTGTGTGTGTGTGTGTGTGTGTGTGTATGTTTGAGCACTCACTCATGCCATGGTGTGTGTGTGTGTGAAGGTCTGAGAACTTGAAGGAGGTGGTTTTCTCTTTCCACATGTGGGTCCCAGGTATCAACCTGAGGTCACTGGTTTTGGCATCAGGTGCCTTGACCTACTGAGCATCTCACTGGCCTGCATCTAGCTTTTTATGAGGCTCCTGAGGAGTCCCACTCACGTCTTCAAGCATTCGTGACAAGTGCTTTACTGGCTGACCTGTCTCCCTATACTAAACACAGTTCTGAAGGTATGGAAACTTCCCTTCTGTCAAAGCGTGATTTTCAAGACTTTTCATCAGGCTGGCTATAAATGGCTATTTGTTTTGGCACACTTACACGTCACCCAACAGTACCGAGTCTGTGTTTGGCAGGTATTATTAGCAAGAGAAATTAGGCAGTGTTGTTTTTTAAGGTTGCACAACAGTAGAAACAATTCCTTGAAAACAAATCCCACTTTGTTTTCTTCTAGTGCTTTAGAGTACTGTCTTATTTGTTCTTTTCTCAAAAGAGAGAATTAATCTAAATATTGACCTTACAAGTTAATAATCTTTAGTTGATTAGTAATACTGCAGATAAACTACTGATAGCATTTAGATGTTCTGTTTCCCTACTTTATAGTTTTTCTTCAAAATTCACCATATTCTTATTTATTTTTCATCTTTCAAACACCCCTACACCCCCACACCCACATATGTGTGACATGTGGTGTATGCATTTGGTGTATGTGGTATGTGCTCATGTGTGTGTGCAGATACATCTATGTCACAACATGTGCCAAGCTGGAGGCGGACATTAGATGCCCTCGTCTACCACTTTCCATATTCCCTTGGAACGGGGTCTCACACTGAAACTGGAGCTAGCTTGGCTGGCCAGCAAGCCCCAAGTGACCTCTTTGCCTCCACGCCACCACAGTGCTGGGGTTACAGGAGCATGTGGCCACTCCTGGCTTTTAAATAGGGGGCTGGGGATTTGAACTAAGGTTGCTCTTGACCCCTGGGCTATCTCCCCAGTTCCTGTTTTATTTTGTTTTCGAGACAGAGTTTCATACATCCAAGGCTGGCCTTGAACATGCTGCATAGCTGAACATAAGCATGGATTTCTGATTCTGTAGTCTGTGCCTCCTACGTTCTGGAATAACAGGTGTGACTACCACCACACCTGGTGTTGGAGATGGAACCGAGGGCTTTGCACACGCTAGGCAAGCTCTCTGCCGACTCAACTAGGTTCCCAACCCACCTTTGGCTTTTCTTAGTTGAAATTCATATACAAAAGCAAAAGATTCATTGCTTTAGTGCATTAGTTCTCTAAATGTGGGTTTTGTGCTCTAGGCATCTGCAAGAATGTTGTAATGGGCTCAGAGTGCTGCATTTGAACTGTGTTCTGGTCGTGATGATAAATAATATCTTAAACACAATCGCCATACTCACTTTCCCCAACACGTATAGATAGAGGGTTAAGAATAATTTGAATTGAAAGCTGCTTAACAAATATTAGATATTAGTGCTGTGTGCATATGGTGTGTGTGTGCGCGCGTGCGCACGCACACGCACTTGCCACAGAGTGCATGTGAAGGTCAGAGGGCAACTTTGTGGAATCTGTTTTCTCTTTCCACCTTTATGTGGATTCTAGGGATAGGATCTGGATCATCAAGCTTGCATGGTTATTCTTGTTGTTTATCTAAGGTGGGATTTACTATATAGCTCAGACTGGCCTTGAACTTCGGGTTCTTTTGTTTCCATCCCCCAAGTGCTGGGACTACAGATGTGTGCTATCACACCTGGTTTATGCAGTATCAGGGTTTGAACCCATAGATTCATGCATGTCAGACTCTCCGAACATTCCCAACCCAGGACTTGATGCTTTCGTGTTTCTATCTTGGAAACCTGACTAGTAGTTTCAAATATATTAGAAAGTCAAATTTTTTCTTTTGTGTACCTAGAGACAGGAGTGCTCATTTGAATAACACAAGAGTCTAAATATAATTTCCTAACCAACAGTGAACCTCTTCCTGACAGCGTTCGCCTGTGCCTTGTTGGTTTTGTCCCCCATGATTAAAGCGCTCTGATGCGCACCTGGGTGTCTCTCCCGTGTCCTGTGCCCCCTGTCTTCCGCACCCCTTTGGATGGAGAGTGTGAGCACATTCATTCCCAATCTCGGCTTGTTCCGTTTCTCTTTTGATCTCCCTCCAGCTTCATCATTAATTCTGTAATTTTCCTCCTTCTTGTCAAGTCTTTGTGTTAGGAGCAGTCGTGGGCAGCTCACAGCCATGACCTTTCTGCCTCTCATATTCTCTTGCAGAGGCACCTTAAAATAGTAAACAGGCGAGCTGAGAATTCCCAGTGGTGCCCTGTTGCCTGCCCCCTTCCACATGCCTGCAGGCCTGCTCACTGGCAACTCAGGCACGCGTCAGCATGCAGGCCCCTGGCACACTGCAGTGATGTCTGTGCCCTTCGTTTTTAGTGTGGGGCACACCTGGGCTTCTCTGTGCGTGGTGGGATTTCTTGCGACCTTACCTTTTCAGCCACCGTTGAGAAGGGCGAAACTTTTGTGCTTCATAGGACAAAATCCAATGACTTCTGAAGAACAGAAGTAAGCCAAAGAAGAAGGAAGTGTGTAGGGGTCAGAGTGGGAAATGCAAAAGTTTTTGGATTTCTTTGTCAGAGCGGAGTGTCTGATAGCCAACGGCTTCATGCCTGATGGGCACTTAGAAATGGAGGGCTCCTGACCTTGGGCTCCTGAAGGCCTCTGGCCTGGAAGCTTGTACATGCCTGTTGCTTTTGTTCTGACTTCTGAGGGCTCCCAGGGCCTCCTTGTGGTGGGAGGAGTCTCCTGACCACTATCTGCTTGTCACCTTCAGCCTCTCTGGAGCATTCAGCACACCAAGAAAGTGAAAACCAGGAGCCCTTGGAACAAGGTCTTCCCAGCATAATGTCCTCTTGTGGCCATGGGTGTGATGTGAGGCGTCCAGAGGCTCCTGTGTGGGACCCCATATGAGGTCTAAGATGTCTTAGGCTAATTACAGCCATCCGCCCTGCTTTTACCAAGATCCACACCTTGCATTCAGGACTAAGTGTATGTGTGCGTGTGTGCGTGTGCGTGTGTGTTCTCTTTGTAGTTAGCATCTTCTCCATCTCCTGAAGGCCTGGTAAAAACAAAATAAGTCTAAGAAAGAAATACAAGGTGACATGGTGCAACTTGCCAGGAAGAATATAGACTTGAGACCACACTGAAACAAAAACCCATTCCTTTATTCCATTCTGGTGCTTAATCATTCAATTGATCATTTACCCAATATTTTCGGTGCATGTTCAATGCACCCAGAATGGCACTAATTGCTAAGTGGATAAATATAACCCAAAGATACAAGAAGTCTTCAGGGACTTTAGGAAGAGCACTTGCCAATCATGTTCAAGGTCTGAGTTTGAGTCCCCAGAGTCACTGAAATAGACACAGTGCTTAGTCTTCCAGGGTATGTATTTTATTGAGCAAATAAAGTGGTGCATGCCTCTATGCTCTGAACAGCAGGAAATCCAGGCTCCCGAAGGATCCTGGGAGCATGTACCTGCCCTTGCCAGCATCACCCTTCACCACCACTGCTCCGGCATGAACTCCCTCCTCACCTTTTCTCTTTATCCACGCATGTGTTCTGGCTCCTTGCGCTCAGGTCTGCCCCAAAGCATACTATACCTTCTTCCTTCAGCGACTGTGCTGTTGTGAGGTGGCGGTGAGCAGACAAATCACAGGAGCATTTTAGAGGCTGCTGTGCGAGAATGATGGGCCTAAGTGAACATCGGCTGCTGCTGTTTCAAGGGTGCGTGTCCCAGTCCTGGCCAGGTCCTATCTTCCTGTTGGGTCCACTCTCTCTCATTCTTACCCTTCATGCAAGGTTTCTTCCACAGCCTCAGGCTCCAGTCTCCCTGGGGAAAGAGGACTTTTTAAGTAAGATGGTGAGGCTCTCTTCCTGGGCGTGCTTTGGGCCACCCAAGGGCTTCATGTTAACACTGGCTTGACATTATTCCATCTTTCTTTTTCATATTAGGCTTTGGGCATTTTCTCTGTAGATTAAAAAGTATACTTCAGTGTTTTCCTAAATTAAAAAAAAAAGAGAGAGAGAGAGAAACAATTCTCCCCTGAAGATAAATTCTGTTGTACAACCTAGAAAGCAGAAATAGCCACAGGCAGCTTTTAAGGGAGCAGTCAGCTTCATAATTAAGATGGCAGGGCCCCTGTGTACTCTCTGAGCATCCTAGAAGACAGTGGATGCAGCAGAATGCCGTAAGGGACAAGATGGAGGGATGTACATGCTGTGGTGGAACCACATGGGGAAGAGCATTTGATTCTACCCCTTGATCTGCAGAGCAGGCTCTGCAGAGTTTTCCTTTTCTGAATATTATTATCATCAGCCGGGCAGTGGTGGCACACGCCTTTGATCCTAGTACTCACAAGGCAGAGGCAGGTGGATCTCTGAGTTTGAGGCCAGTCTGGTCTACAGAGTGAGTTCCAGGGCAGCCAGGGCTATTACACAGAGAGACCTTGTCTCAAAAAAACTAGAAAAATTATTATTAGTGTGTGTGTGAGTGTGTGTGAGTGTGTGTTAGTGTGTGTGAGTGTGTTAGTGTGTGTGAGTGTGTTAGGGTGTGTGAGTGTGTTAGTGTGTGTGTGAGAGTGTGTGTGCAGGTACATGCCACATCGCACACATGGAGGTCGGAGGGTTAATGTGGAGCTAGCTGGTTCTCACCTTTCCCTTTTATGTGGGTTCCAGGGATCAAGCTCGGTTGTATGGTGTATTAGTCAGGTTCTCTAAAGGAAGAGGACAGACAGAATTGAAAAACATATATTAAAAGGGGATATATCACAGTGATTTACAGGCCCTGGTCTCACTAGGCCCACATCGGCTGTCTCCTGCAGGAGAGGCGGAGGATTTGCTTTAGTCCACGACACTGGATGTCTCAGTAGTCCCAACCTGGTGCTGGAATCCCAGGGACGCCCTCGAGGGCTGCTCATTTTCAGTCTGTGTTGAAATCTGGAGGAAGCAGGCTCTAACACCGTGAAGGAATGCCCCAGGAACGGGGGATGAACTTGCTTGCCAGTGAGAAGGAGGCAAACAAGCAAAAAAGCGAAAGCTTCCTTCTTCCGTATCATTTTACGGATATGGGTTGTCATCAAAAGATGTGGCCCAGATTTAGGGTGGGTCTTCCACTTAAAATCATCATCATCATCATCATCATCATCATCATCAAAATCCCACACAGGTGTTCCCAGCTGCTTAGGTTTTAGTTAATTACAGATGTTGCCAAGTTGACAACCAAGATTAGACATCACACACTGCCAAGCACTTCTGTCTCCTAAGCCACCTTGACCATCTCATCCACAGCCCCAGAGAGCCTAGGTAACAAGGAGGGTCCAAAGGGGACAAATGGATGTCCCTGGGAAGGGGAAATAGAAGGGATCTCCTGGGTAGACTGGGGGCAAGTAGGGATGGAAACATGAGGGATCAGGTGGAGGGGTGGATGGAGGGGGAGAGCAATGAAAGAGAGGTCTCCATGGGAGTGTATTTCTGGGTCAGGTAGAAACCTGATGCAAGAGAAACTCCCACGAATCTACAAGGACCACCCGAGCTAAGACTCCTAGCAATAGTGGACAGGTAGCCTGAACTGGCCATCTCCTGCAATCAGATTGGTAATGATCCCAGTTGTCACGGGAGAATCTTCGTCCAGTAACTGATGGAGACAGATGCAGAGATCCATGGCCAAGCACTGGGCTGAGCTGGGGGAATCCTGTGGAGGAGAGACAGGAAGGATTGTATGCCAGAGGCTTCAGGGTCATCACAAGGAAATTCATAGAAGCAACTGTCCTGCTCATGGGAGCTCGAAGACTATGGACCGATGGCCAGGGAGCCTGCATGGGACAGGTCTAGGCCCTCTGCATACGTGTGATGGTTGTGTGGCTTGGTCTACTTGTGGGACTCCCAGCAGTGGGAGCAGACCTGTCCCTAAGGCTTTGGCTGGCTTTTGGGAATCCATTCCTAATGCTGGGTTGCCTTGCCCGGTCTTAATACAAGGAAAGGAGCTTAGTCCTACCTCAACTTGATAGGCCATGCTTTGTTGACACCCATGGGAGGCCTGCCCCTTTCTGAACAGAGGTGGAGGAGCGGTGGGTTGGAGAGGGGGAAATGGGGTGGGGAGGGGAGGGGACTGGAGGATGTGGGGAGGGGAAGCTGCAGTTGGGATCTAAAATAAATGAAAAAATTAATTAAAAAAAACTAGCTGAAAGAATGGAAGGTGGAGTTGGGTATTGGTGTCCAAAAATGTATACAGTAGCCTCCATCTCATGCATTCGAGTCTGGCCAAGAAGGCTGCATCACCCTTGTAGACACAATATAAGGTTTTGAACAGTAACAGTTTCCTGTCATTTGAAAAGGACAATGTGAGGATGGTTTTAAAATGAGCCGCATTCCAGAGGTGTGGTGAAGTGTAGGGAAACTTGGAGCTACAGTGTTGTTCCTGGGCCCCTTCATCTAGCAACCTCAAGAGACAGGCAAGGGGTATTACTAGAGCCTGAAAGAGAAGGCCATACAGAAGGGGTTGTCTTCACAGGAGCTATCCCACAAGAGAGGCTTGCGTCACCTGGGAGAAGCTGAGGGAGAGAACACCTTGTCGTTTGTCTCCCCTTAGTGAGAGGACACTCAGGTGGCCGTCCTCCTGTGGATGTGGAGGGACAAGTGAGCCTGTGCCCCTCCTCAGGCAGAGACCAGTGTTCACCTTCCACTCTCTTCCTCTCTCCTGAGAACTCTAAGTCAGAGAACACACCAGGGCAAACAGAAGCCCTAAGGACGTGGGTCTGCCTTCTTCCGTTTCGGTTACGTGTGGCCTCTTACCTAGGCTTCTGTTCTCTCTCAAGGCAAATGCACTTCCCTTCTTTTTTATAAAAGCTGCTGATTTTCTCTTTCAAAAGTACACCTGTTCTTGCTGGGTGTGTTGGTGCAGGTGGCAGAGGCAGGCAGATCTCCGTAAGTTCAAGGCCAGCCTGGTTCCAGGTCATTCAGGGTTACAAAGCGAGAGCCTGTCTCAAAAACAAAAACAAAACAAAACAAAACAGACAGTTAATTAAATAACAATTACATGTATTAATGGGTGTAGGCATGCATATATACATTATAGAGAGGACAACCTGCAGGAGTTGGTTCTCTCCTGACACCATTTGGGTCCTGGGGATTGAACTCAAGTCATCCGGCTTGGCAGCAAGGACCTTTGCCTACTGGCCCATCTCACCGGTCCAGCTGCTGGTTTCCTGAGTCCTGTGTCACTTCTGGGCAACCACCAGAATGACCACTGGACTCAGAGTGAGAATTCAGCTGGGTGTTGATTCACACAGCAGCATGGCAGAAGGGTCTCCTTACAGACTTGAACTTGGTCCTGAACATGCACGCTCTCAGATATAATTAGGGATATGTTTGAAAATGTGTGCCACAATAGAGCATAACGCAACACCTGCAGGCATGGTGGATGTGAAAGGCAGTACTTCTTGCTGAGTATCTATCATGTCCAGGTACCAGGTCAGGATGCCCATACCAGGCACCACTGGTGAGTCACATCTCTATTAAGAACAACCTTGATTAAACTTCCTACCTCTGTGTATCACTTCTGTTAAACTAGAGAATTTTTGCAGAGCTTTGAAAATTAAGCTAATGTGAAACCTCTGTGGGGGAACGGCTGCCACAGCTGGCAGAATACGTCAACTATTAAATAACAACACTCTAGAAGGCAGTCAAGCATAGAGCATGGTGCTCTATCCAAGCTGGATAGAAATCCAATAGAACCAGACGCTCGGTTGGAATGTGAGGAGGCTAATACTGTTTTGAGGGTTCATAAGCCTGTAATTTAGCCTCTGGATTTCTGCTCTCTGTCTCCCTTCTCTCCCTGGTTTTCTCATGTTCTTTCCAACAAGAAAAATAAGATTATCAAAAACCTTCCACCTTGGTTGATGGATTCATTGCAAGCAGCACAGTTTTTTTTTTTTTTTTTTTTACTGTGCCTCATAATTAGGAGTCAGTGGGACTCAATGGAACCATAGGATTTGATGCAGGTGAGCCTGGCAGCTGTTTGGGTCTCTGGCCGCCTCTTAATGCTCTCGTACCTCCTCTTCTGGGAATTTCATTTGCCCAGACAAAGCTAAGCAAAGAGGCTCTGGCTTTGATCACTCTTCCTCGATGAAGTCATAATAGTCCAGGTGAGTGAAACAGTGTTTCTCTTTGTGGCTCTGCAAACACTCAATTCCATTGCCTCAATGAAAACGACAACCTTCAGTTGTTCAAAGAGGCTGAAGCCTGCCTCCCCTTACATGGTGTCAGCAGAGAAAACGTGCTGACAGGAGCTAATTAAATTATGACCTTTCTGGGCCGGGGAGGTGGCTCTGTCAGTAGAAAGCTTGCCGTACAGCATGAAGAGTAAGTTTGGTCCCCACAACCCAGGTGAAAAAGCCAGGCATGGTGGTGTGTGCCTGTAATCTTGGTCCTGGGAAGGTAGAGACAGCAGGAATCCTGTGGCTCCATGAAGAGCTAGCCTAGCCAAGTCAGTAAGCTCCAGCTAGTGAGAGATCCTGTCTCAGAACATAAGACGAACTTTCACATGTGCACTTACATGGTAGGCACATATTTGAGTGCACATACACCCACACCCCCAAAAGTATACCTGAATGACTTAGCAAAGCCAAATGGGAGCCATTGTTGATATCAATCAGAAACATTCCTTTTAAAAATATTAGAATTTTGGAAATTCTCTTTTTAATTTTGACCCTCATAGCCCTACTTATCCAATTAGGCACAAATCCATATGTATTTAAAGGCAACACACATTTGCTAGCTGTTGTGTTTAGCAGATATAAATACATTTGTGCCTCACACCTTCACCGTTAATTTTGAGCATCTCTATGATGTATCCCATGAAGGCTCATGATCTGCTACGTGACATCAGATGGAGCCCATACTATCTGCTCCTGCTTTTGCCAGATGTTTCTGACTCTACCAGACACATCTGTTGTGTCCCAGGCAGCTGATTACCAGATCCTTGGAATGTCTGCCCTCTGCCCCCATGCTTCCGACCTTGTCACTGTGCTCAGCTAACTGTTTTAGGTAAGGGAATGAGGACAAGGTTATTCTTTGTGAGCTAAACTCTGAGGCAGCACTGATCCATGCTCTTAAACTGAAGACAAAACAAGGAAGAGGGCCTGGAAAGATGTCTCAGCCGGTTAAGGGTATTGGTTGCTCTTGCAGAGCACCTAGGTCTGATTCTCAGCACCCACATGGTGGCTCACAACTATCCATAATTCCAGCCCCAGGGGATCTGACACCCTCTTCTGGCCACCACAGATTCCAGGCATGCACATGGTGCACAGATGTACCAACCTGTTGGCATAACACCCATCTTCTTAAATGTAAGGAAAAAGAGTTATTTCAGTTTTATTCCCCCACCTAAGACATAAGAATGTGAGGTGATGGGAGTGATGTCCAGACTACCTGCCCCTCTGCTTGCCACAGTTCTGTCGGTCTTCTTTTTACATCGGTTTTCTCCCAGAGTTCTCCCCGTCTCTCAGGTAGAAGGAGACTCTTGCACCAGGAGCGTGGGAGACACTCTTGCGCCTGAGGCCTGGCCATGGACTGGAGGGATGGACAGCATCTGCAAAGAGCTGAATGTGTTCTTTCCAGTTCGTATGCTCAAGTACTGACTGTGGTGATATTTTATTTGTGCTTTCATAAATAAAGTTTGCCGGAGATCAGCGGAAAAGGTCAGCCATTTTAAGTAAACAAAGAAGTCAGGCAGCAGTAGCACACGCCCTTAATCCTATCACTTAGCAGGCAGGATCTCTGTGTGTTCAAGGCCACACTAGGGAACAGAGGCAAGCGTGGTGACACATGCCTTTAATCCCAGTACCAACTATAGAGTTCTGGAGGCCTGTACAGACAGGAAGTGACAGCTGGCCAGGAAGAGAAAGTGATGTAGTTAGAGAGCAAATCAGATGGCAGAACAGCAAGGCATATAAGCCTCGGTAGACAGGAAGTTGCTCTCTTTGGAAGCTGCAGAGTTGGTGAGGTAAGGTTGGCTGGTGGCTTTCCCTATTTCCCTGATCTCTCTAAGGCTTTTATCGCTATATTTGGCTCCATGATTTTTATTTAATAAGATCATTTAGAAATTCATCTCAACTGACCTGTACACCTCAAAATATAACTGCATTTAGAGACACGATCTTCTCAGAGGTAGTTAAACCAAACCTAAGTCACTAGGGTGGGCACTAACTCAATGAGGCCTAAGAATAAGAATGACGTAGGCATGCGCATAGAGGGAAGACAGCATGCCTACCCAAGAAGGTGACGGAGTGAATCCTGAGAGCCAAGGAGAGCATTTTGGCACTTATGGCCCTCAGAAGGAATGGACACTGTTGACATCTTGATTTTAGGCTTCAAGCTTCTAGTCCTAGAACTACGAGGCAACAGTTTCTGTTATTGTCGGCACTCAGCCTGTGGTAATGAAACAATATCCTAGAACGACACTTGCTGTCCTGGGGCAGGCCCAGAGAGAGCCTGACCCTGCTCGAATGGGTGGGAACTGTCCCCTCTGGATTGTGTGACATCTGAAAGGTGCAGGCAGGTTGGAGAATTCCTAGCATCAAGATGGGTCGTCAATAGCTGACAGGTGGTGCTTTTCAGGGAGGTACAGCACAGACAGGCATGTCAGGGAGAGATCTGGAACACAACAAGATGCTTTGACCCAGGAAGGCAGGAGCCCACGAGGCTGCATGACGAGAAAGATTCCAGGGCCGTGGGCTTGACAAAACGGAGGATTAGGCTGTTTATGGAGACAGGGAGCAAGGCTGGAGCTGTGTGCTCACAACTGGGGAGGCACATAGGCATCTGCCACGGGAGGAGAGTCACGTCTAGTCATAAGGAAGACCGTACCGACCAAGGTCATTGGCAAGCTTGAACACTTGCATTTCTGACCTATATATCTGTAAATCACCCCTGGCTGAGGATATATGGCGTTCTAGTGTCTAAAGCAAGCGTCGACCTATAAGAAGTAATGTTGAATGGCTCCAGAAGTCAGTGATAGTGGCCCAGGGAGACGGGTAGGTCATTACACTGACAATACAATTTTGCTGAATGAACAAGAGGGTACAGCTTCCACAGGAGCCATTTGCTTGGTACGCTTATTAATTTCCAATGTGCCATTCTGGGATCTTTCCCAGAAATGTCATCCATGACTCCTGGGAGGAATTTTTCCAAGCAGGTGTCACTGCTTTGTCGCTTAGAGAGGGAGCTTCCGAAAGCTTCAGGAGTTAAATTTGCTGTACCAGGCATCCCCGGCAGAAGCAAACACCCGGCATATGAAAGATGGTAGAAAATGTTATGGCTGAAATCCGAAAACAATTGAAGTAGTTGCTCCACTGGTTCATGAATGGAATCAGACCTCTTCTCAGAAAACACAGACTAATGTTTCCTGGGCTTAATACTGTAGAGGAACACCTTTCAAACATTTTTCAGCTGCAAAATCCTTTTCAAATGGATTCCCAAGGACAACACAGGATGTCAAAACAGATGGCAGATGAGCACCTTTGTTTGAATCACAAGGCCAATGCTCATTTCCTATTTAGCCTCATCCCCACCCAGATATTTGGGTGGAATGTAATTTGAACACAAAACACAGCTTAAAATTCACTGAGGATGAATGGTATGTTAGTCAATGTTCTGCTGCTGTAACAAATACTGCAAATAAATCATCTTAAAAAGATAAAGGTTTATTTTGGCTCCCACTTTGGGAGGTTAAGACAGTATGTCTCAGTAGGAACAAGTGGTAGAGGAGTCTGGTCAACTCATGGAAGCTGGGAAACAAAGCAAAAGGAAGGCAGAGGGACTGAGGTCCCACAATCCTTTTCAGGGTCTTGTCTTCCATGACCTGACTTCTTCCTAATTATGCCATATGCCCCAAGTTTCTACTCTCTAGAGATAAGCAAAGACTAAGCTTCTAGCACATGGGCTTTGAGGAATACTTTAAGTTTCACACTGTAGCAAGTAGCTTATTCATTAATTGGCCACACTGAAACTTTACCAATATAGAAAAATTGAGAAAAATTTTAGATTTTTGAAATTGAACTTAGGTGACCCATTATTTAGTGCCCTTTATTTTGGTAATGAGGACTGAACCTAGGAACTTGAACTAGTGAGGTAGGTGCACGACTACTGAATGACAGTGATTTCTCTAAGTCCTATCTAAGCCATCCTGGCAAACCATCTTAATACTTAACAGCCTGCAAAGTCAGCACTCATTTCGTTACTCATGACTTGCCATTTGGTTGGAGTTCCCTGGAGAACTGTCTCTCTTCTGGTCCTCTGTAAGCCTGAGGTAGTTCCCTCAGCCTGGAGGATTCACTTCCTGAGATGACTTTCTCCCGATGAACAGGTAAGTCCTGGCTGTCAGCTGGGATCTGGTGTTGGATTTGAGCCTTGGTTTGTCTTCAAGTAGTCTCTCCTTGGGTGGCTAGAGCTCTCACTGCCTGGCAAATAAGTTTCGGGAATGAGTGTTCCAAATGACAGACAGTGGGAGCTGCCAGTTGGGCAAGATCCTGGCTTGTAGACTGGCACAGTGTCTCTCACATACGGCTTATTTCACTGACCGGAGCAGTTCCAGGGCCCGTTCGTGTGAGGGGAGGAGATGGACTCTGCCTCTTTCTAGGAGGACTCTTAAGTAAGTTGTACGCCCCCACCCCTTTTGTAATCCACTGAGTCCAATCGGCATGGCATGCTGGAATATTGACTGATCTTGGCTTGATCTTGTGCAGGTCTTGTGTAGACCACAGCCACAGAGAGGTCATGAGTGCCACAGTGTGGTCATCTGCCAGCACATCAATGATGTGCAAGCCCATCAATCGCATGCTCTCATTTAGTTTTTCTGTTTTTTTCACACCACCGTCCTTTTTATCTTCTCCAAGAATGCCAAGTATGTAGGGACTCATTGCTGTGTGCCAAGCATTCCATCAATGCTTCATAACACCTACACTTCATTTCCTCTACAGTCTGTCATTTAAGAGGCAAATGAATGTTGCCTCCTTCGTGTGCAAGACTACCAGGATCACAAAGACCAGGACCTCCCCATTACTGGATTTACAGTCAACCACATTGCACAAGACAGAACATAAACAGATGCCCAGAAACTCTCCCATCTCTGAGATTACAGACATGTACCACCATACTTGGCATTTTTACACGAATTCTGGGAATCGAACTCAGGTCCTTGTCCTTGGTGGCAAACACTTTACTTGACTGAGACATCTTTCCAGCCTGATTCCATATGTTTTAAAAGCTCTGGCATGAAATATTGAAAACTCATGCTTCGTCTGAAAATCAAAGCTAAAATGCCTTTCGCCTGGCCCTGGGGGATGGTTAGAGACAGTGAAACAATTCCCTCTGCTACATCTGTCTAGTGACAGCTCGGCAGGAGTTTGGAGAGCTGCCATTTCCCGCTGCAAACTTTGGGTGAACACTTTGCCTCCGTCAACGCTTTCCTGCTGGAGTCTCAAGGCTTGCCTGCTGGTGTGGAAATGGCTTCCAGAGCAGTATTGCTCACTTTGGGTCGGAAAACCTATAGGCAGCTGGAGAAAAAGAAAACAGGATGTGGAGTGGAGGGTCTGCAGAAACAGCCGCTTTCTGGGGCTGCTGCCAGTGACAGCAGGGTCCTGAAGAGGAACAAAGAAGCAGACATGTGACCAGGTCGAAGGACACCTGGGCATCCTTTGTGGGTTAGGGGTCTGGGGAAAAGGAAGTGTTGGCAGCAAATCCAAGTTCGAAGGTAATGTCCTAACCCGAGGAGTCTCCAGGACACTACAGGAAATCGCTCTCGAGGTAAACAAAGGGGTCTGAGTTAGGTTGTTAGAGGCTGATAGCAAAGCCCTCAAACATTTTGAAGGAAAAGATAAAAGGCCTTGAAAGCTCCAAAGTCGTAGACAACGAAGGAACAAAGAAAACACCCCTTCAAAAACTCGATATTCTCAGTCTGCTAGAAAAACTTGGAAAGGAATCATGGCAGTGGGAAGTCGTGCATTTTTAATCTGCCTGCTCTCTTGGCTTCTCTACTTACACTGGATGAACAAAAATAGACTAAGAATGAAAACAGGACATTAACCCCACGTTGTGGAATTTCAGCTAGAGAAGTCACTTCATTTTCAAGGATGACACATGACTGGACTGTGTGATTCCAGGGTGGACATTCTTGTACCCATTAGATAGGAGCCACACTGAACAGTGGAGTAGCCATCGTGGGAACCAGGAGCTTTGCTATGCATGTGTGTGTTGCTGTGTGGAGTAGCCATTGTGGGAACCAGGAGCTTTGCTAGGTGTGTGTGTTGTTGCAGGGAGTAGCCATCGTGGGAACCAGGAGCTCTGCTAGGTGTATGTTGCTGCTGCAACCTCTCTAGAGTCATAGCCTGTGTGGGCTGTGGCAGAAGAGCACTTAAAGTACTCACCACAAAGTGCAAATATTTTGCTCATTTTTGCTTCTTTCCCTGTTTTTGATTTCTTTCTTGTCTTTCAAGCAAGCATGTGAGATACATGAGAGCAGAGACCCCACCAATGGTGTTCACTGCTGAATTTCAAGGGCATAATAAAGGTACCATGGCTGGTTCAGGGGACCCGCCCCACAAAGAGCATATGAAAATAGTGTCTTCACTGTCAATTCTCGGTGCACATTGTATCGCCTTACTGGTCACCCAATGTAATGCTCCAGAAACTGCATGTCTACAGGGACCTAGTAGCATAGGTCGGAGGACGAAGAACAGTGGACATATAATTTTGGACTGAGGAGCACCTCAGGTGTCCAGGAGGAAATGGTGTCTGGCACCAGGATGGGAGGTTCCATCTTTGGAAGGGGACACATCTGAGTGAACATGGCACATTGCACAACGCCTCACACCTTCCAAGTGAGCATCTCTTATGTTTGCTCATCTTACATCTTCAAGAGAGAGAACAGGGTGGGCTTCGGGCCCAAAATACACTGCAGACATGGCTATTCTCTCTCTCTCTCTCTCTCTCTCTCTCTCTCTCTCTCTCTCTCTCTCTCTGTCTCTGTGTGTGTGTGTGTGTGTTGTTTGGTTGGATGAGGTGTCAGGAATGGCTACTGGTGGACTCATATTAGAACCAGGTCCCCTTATGCTCTTTAGTTCAAACTCTTCCCCCTAATTGCGGGAGGTTGTAGGAAGCTGACATTTTCCCTCTAGTATATGACAGCCTCATGTCAGTAAGATGAAGAGTGAGAATTTGAAGGAATAGCTTCATGGAAGATGGGGGGACATTTTGACTGTCTGCATGACGGGACAAGGATCAGTCAGCATGGCGAATGACTAAAAGTTGAAAGACAATCCAACTTGAACTCAAATCAGACAGGTGATCAGAGACTCTGAAAATAGGAATCTGGTTTTGTGTCTTTTCCATCCTTTCTCTTTTTCTCTAAAGAGTGTGTCCAAGGAGCTGAGCACCTGAGAAGCATGGGGCCATTTGGTCTGTTGTCATTTAAGGCCATTTCCTTTACAAATATGAGAGACCAAGGCAGGTTGCACATCTATCATGTTTTTCTTCTGAGGCTGTCATTGTTTCCATGTGATGGAGAGCCAAGGTTTATCCTGTATCATTTTTATAAGATAGAAGAGTCATCTTTTTAGGTCCCCAGTGTGACTGTACTTGGTACAAGATACGGTGTGGCTTTCTGTGTCTGTGGAAGGCTTGCAAAAGCCATGATTCTTAAGAGAGTCCACTTATAGACGGTGGG
>CABHPH010074722.1:0-13591 GCA_902168325.1 Peromyscus nudipes | reverse complement strand
CTAATATATGCAACTTAAAACTCAGAAAACCTGGTTACTATCCGTTAACGGATTTAGTGAGAGCATATGAAATCGGGCTGTACCTCCTCGTCTGAAGGGATGAAATATCTCACACTGAAAGACAAAGGGGTGAAATACGAACAGGGTGGAAAGTTAGCTTGGAATCATTGCAGTCCAGCTACAGTTTGACTTAATATCTCATACCTGAACTCTGGGAAGCATCTCATTTCTCTGTTTTGCAATTCTGCCATGGTTCACCTGATGGGATGTATTTTTATAAAAGAAATGAAAGAAACCCCATAGGTTCTATTCCTTTGCAGGAAATTTTGCTTTGGCTCATTAATGTTTTCCATCTCATTTCATACTTTCCACTGAAAAATTTGCCCAGAGCAACTTTTAACAAATAAATAAAATAAGATAAATGGAGTTCATTTGCTTGCATCTTTTAAAAGAAAAATTAAAATTAAAAGAAAAACTTTCTATGGATCACAAATTTAGAAAATTTATGTGACAAAATTGAATGACTTAATAACCTAATGGAGTTACTTTATTTACAGCTGCCTTGAAGATGGGATATCTGATAATTAAAATTATTCTTATTCTCTTTCATAAAAAAAATCTAGACATCTAAAGCAAGTGCATTCTTCACAGCCCCTTTGCTTGCAAATTTCTGATTGAGTACCAAAGGACTTAATTCTGATTTCATAATTATTTCCTTTGTGAATATAGAAACAATCATAAAAATAATACACAGCAGGCTTATTGTGTAATGCTTATGAACTTATTATTTACAGATTGGCAACAAGGACCAACGCAAGCCTGGGATTCACTCTGAGTCAGTCCCCAGGCTCAGGAAAGCTGCCCAGGGCAGATGGAGTCTCATCTGTGAATGCTCCATTTGCTTTGCAGCCGAGAGACTAAGGCAGTGAGGCCACCCTGGGCTTTATGTCTCATTGGGTTAAAGTGTCAAAGGAAGTGCTGCTTTCAGGGTAGACCTGGAAAAGAGCCCAGGCTGTTCCACTCCCTTTCTCAGCTTAGGATATTGCATTCCAGTGCATCCTGTAGCTGTTCTCAGGACATATATAAGCTGGAGTATAACTGTGTTGGTCTAAGGTCACCCGTGAAACTCTCTACAATTGCTGAGATTGTAGAGTAATGGAAGGAAATACTTTCATCATTAAAAGAGTCTTGATTTCTTTTATAATTACCTGGATGTTGTCACCAACTCCACCACCTCCTCCACCTCCTCTTCTCCTTCTCCCCTTACCCTCCTTCTTTGTTTGAGCTTCTAATTTAATTCCACATTTCTCCCTTGTTTTTCTCTCCTTCAAACCCTCTCATGTATCCCTCTCCACTGTCCTTCAAGTTCACGGCCTCTTTTTTCACTAATATTTATTGCATGAATATAATGTATATAATCATGTATGTATATATACATATAATATAATATATTCATATCATATAATTGAGTATAACCTTTTCAGTCCATATGTATGTTTTCATGGCTGACCATTTGAAACTGGACAATAAATTGGTGTACTCTTTTGTGCCAAGGCCACCTCTCCTGATTCCAGCTTCCCTCCGTTGCCTGTAGTTCTTTGCATAATAGGGACCCCTACAGAAAACCACAACCAATAAAAATTCAGAGTTGTGGAACCCAGCCCCAATGAATACATCTACATAACTCCCCTGCACCTCAGGCTATGGAAACATTACATGAGAGGGAGAAAAAGATTGTCAGAGCCAGAGGATCGGGGAGTTGGCTATGAGATTGTTTCTCCTAGTAATGTCAGAAGCTGCACGCTCGTAATGTCAGAAGTCTCACTAGTGTGACTGCCCAAGGAACATGCCAAACTGGATGGACAAAAGCCCATGAGGCCTTTCAGCCCTTCGTAATCATCCACCATCAGATCTTCCTGAAACTCCCTTTGCTCATCCTTGGATTTGGTCAGCTTTCTGTTATTGTGGTGAAACTCTTGCCACAAGCAACGTAAAAGGGAAAAGGATTATTTTAGGATGGGATTTCAGAAAGTTTCCGTCCACGGTTGCTTGGTCACACTGCACCTGCCACAAAATGTGTCGGGAGTGTATGTGTGGGTGCTGGGGTGTCTTAGTTGCTTTTCTGTTGCTGTGATAAAACACAAGGACAAAAAGAAACTTGGGGAGGAACGCTTTCATTTCATCTAAAAGCTTCAGACTCCACTACTGAGGGAAGTCAAGACAGAAACTCGAGGAAAAAACCTCAAAGCAAGAATTGAAGCAGAGACCATGGAGGACATGCAATAACACTGCTTACTGGATTGAACCCCAAGGATTGGCCAGTCTGTTTTCTTATACAATTCAGGGCCATCTTCCCAGAGTTAGAACCACCCACAATGGCTTGGGCCTTACCAAATCAATCATTAATTAAGAAACCACCTCAAATTTGCCTATGATCTTTTTTAATCAATTGTTTTACATCCCAGCTGTAGTTTCACCTCCCTCCTCTCCTCCTAGTCCCTCCCCCAACCCCCTCTGTCCCAAATCTACTCCTCCATTTGTGTTCAGGAAAGGTTTCCTATAATCTTAAAGATGGACTCTCTCAGTTGTAGTTCTATCTTCTCAGAAAAGTAAAAAATAAAAAGGATATTTGGATAATTGACCCTTTGTCGACTTGACATGAACATATCATTATTCCACTATATTTTTTGTTCATTTCCAAGATTTTATATTAACATCGCTATCCCAATATAAACTACATTCCAAAGTTTAAAAGTCCCATAGTCTTTAAAATATAAAATATTTTAAAATTCTTATTTATTTTAGAGTTCAATGTCTCTCTAAAGTATCCAAAGTCTCTCAAAAATATCCAGTCCCAGCCGGCAGTGATGGCATATGTCTTTAATCCCAGCACTCAGGAGGCAGAGCCAGACGGATCTCTGTGAGTTTGAGGACAGCCTGGGCTACAGAATGAGTTCCAGGAAAGGTGCCAAAGCTACACAGAGAAACTATGTCTTGAAAAAAAAATCCAGTCCCTATAAAACTCCAAAGTATCTATAAAACTCCAGACTCTAATAAGTATGGATTCCTATAAAAATCAACAGCAAGTCAGATACTTTATTTCTCTAAGAGAGAAGAATCAGAGCAGAGTTAATCAAAATAAAAACAAACTTCAACAATTTAAAGAGTTATATGCTTGACATTTGGCATCCCAGCAAGATAATATGGGTTCCAAAGGACCTGGGCCACTTCTCTGGCTCTTCCCTCTGCAGCATACAAAACTTGTCTCATAGGCTCAGGACAGCTCTACATCACAGCTTCTGCTGTCCCTGGGGCCCATCCCATGGCACTGGCATCTCCAAAATGTTGGAATTTCCATCTCACCTGGGCTGTACCTTCAACAACAGCCTCTTGTAGGCTCTCTTCAGATATCCTAATTCCTGCATATGATCTCATATGTCAGCTACTATCCATGACCTCTTCAATCCTGAGATTTTAATTGAAAGATTGTACTTTTGACAATAGCCTCTCCTGGCCATTGACAGTACCAAGCCTCAAATGAACTCCATTTCTTTTCATGCCTTTAAAACCAGTACCACCTTGGAGACTCTTATACATTACCAAGTTAGGTTGTGAGCATGAGATACAACCTTGGCACCACCTGTACCATACCTTCTGTGTGCTGACCCTGAGAAAATATTCCCAGAAGATTTTTGACTCAATGATGCCTGTCTTTTCTTAATCAACCCTAAGTTCTCAGCTCCCACTAACCAGCACTGATTAGCTTTGCAAACCAGCAAAGCAATGGCTTTACATTAGTGATTCTGGTCTCTCCTTAATTCTAGCTAATTACTCGTACCAAGATAGCCAGAGCCACAGATTCTTAATTTGAAATATCATATAAATACCCTGGATAGAGTTTTAACTAGTCAAAATACAAAGGACAACCGACCATGAATAGTCCAACCCTAATTACTTCATCTACAATTAATCCATACACTTAAGGCTCGGGAAACATCATGGAAGTGGAGATGAAAAGAGTGTAAGAGCCAGAGGACCAGGAATGTCTACTATTAATTCTCTTTGCTATATATGTCAGGGAATCTCTACTCACGAAAACTTCAAACTATAGTCACTTAAAAAGACCTGAATTATGAAACACCAGTTGACATGATAATGAGGATGGAGTAAATCTTACAGGGCTCCACCTCTAGTTGAAGAACTACAAGTATTAACGGTTACTGATCAAGGAGGAATCAGTCTTCTCCAGGGATAGGCTTCCACGTGGTTTTCTTAAATACATGTACATGAGAAACTCTAAATGGTCTCAGCAGGATATATGTATATGTGTGTGCTAAAGACAGCACAGCCCTTAGCAATACAGGGTCCTGGAAGACACAGAGAGTGCTCTGAGTTCATTTCAGGAATGAACATTTTTTTCCACTGCTATTTATATAGTGTTTGGCTGGCTTCTAATGACTGTATTGCAAGCAGAACTTCAGTTTATAGTCTCTTTGACCTGTTTGAGTTCCTTCTACATTCCCTGTTATCATGGTCTTTTTTGCCCAAAAGGACACTACTCCTTGGCTTTATCTCTTGCCTGCCAGTTTCTGCAGTCACATGACCACAACTGGGACAGGCTTTGTGCCTGTAAAAGGAACTGCTGAAGACCTTCTGAACCACAATGTGTGTGATCATAATAATTGTTATTAAAAAATATTAAAGAGTTCATGAATTTGAGAGAGAGTGGGTGGAATATTGGAGAAATTATAAATAAAAATCCAGTTCTTGTTGACAATTGAATGAAAGGCAATAGGATAAAAATTGAGGGCTGGTCATGAATTCCCAGCTACATATAATATCAATAGAGTAAATAAGGAGAAATACCTTCCTTGTACAGTCTACTGAACTGCAGACAGAGGCAATAAAGGAATCTTAAAACAGCCCTGGAGAAAGTCTTGTAAAAGAAAGGCATTGCCCATGCCCATCCAAACAATGGGATCTAGATAGCACTGAAACCTTTCCTTTAATGATTAAATAAGTCAGTTGCAACAACCAAATGGAATGGGGTGTATTTTTCACAAGTATCTGTGCCATTGCACATCTTGTAATGAAAAATTCCTATTCCTGTCTTTTGTCTCATTTAATATCTGATTGTTTCGTCTCCACTATATTAAATGGGATTTTTATTCATTTGGGTATTAACCCTAAATAAGATGTATGTTTTGCAAACATACTTGCCAGATCTGTAGTTTGTATTTCACTATTGATTAGTTCCAACTGCTATGCAGATGCTTCCGAGTTTATCACTCTTCTTTTTTGACATGGAATCTCATTGCTACCTATGCTGTCTATGGAGCTTCTCCTATCATAGTGTTACATTTATTTCCATTTCAAATTCTTTCACAAATATTTGGTTTTGTTTTTTATTTCTGTGGAATGAGGATCTAATTTTATTTTTCTTCTTAAAACATCAGTTCTTCTAGTACCATTTATGGAAGAGATTATTTTGTCCCGTTTATGTGTTTTTGGCATTCTTGTCAAGAATCAATCAATTGATCATAAATATCTGCATACAGTTCCAAACTCTGTTCAGTTGACCCTTGTGTCTATTTTATGTTAGCACTATGCTACTTTGATGCCTACAGCATTTACATCAAGTGGAGTGGTGGCTCCAGGGTTGAAAGATGATGTATTCTTTTGTTAAGCATTTCAGCAGCTGCTTGAGGATGGAGAAGTGTTGGTATCGGACATGAAGAGAATGTGGATGTTCACTGGAGAGCAGGCCCCTGGGGTCTCATATATCCCTACTAGATGAATGATATGAGCAGCCTCTACCTGTCTTTCCTGTTCCTGGTAATCTCTTAACATCTTAGCTTTGAAGAATAATCAGTGATCTTTTCTGTGCAGACTTTCTCCTGCCCCCTCTACTTCCTTCTGTATTCCTTCCCCATTGTATTGCTACAGCTCTGCAATGGGTCCTTGAGCCTTCTCAGGATAATTTTGTTTTGGGGGTGGCTGTCTATATTTGTTCTTTGCAGAGCAAGAAATCTGAAATCTACAATACCATTTTGGTGACATCTTCTCCTCGCTCTTTAATTTAAAGCTCCTTGACTCAAGTTGTCTTTAAATCTTTCAAGTAGTAGTTTGCATAACTTTTCTTCTCATGATTTGCTGGTTGCAATTTGTTGTAAATTAGGAATTAAGATAAGCAGACTTATCTAAATGTGTGCTTATAAAGTAAACAAATTACTTTTGAATAATGGTTTTTATGTAATGCTATAACTTCTAATGTAATATTATAACTCACACTTAGTATAAATTTAGATACATGGCTTGATTACTCAAACTTTTGTAAGTTCCTTTAAAATATTTCTTTAGTTCACACCATGATGAATCTTTTTCATAATTAACAAGGAAAGCAGAGCAAATATAATGAAGAAAGCAAAAGTCAGAATCTCCAGTGGCATTACGTTGAATGTTTTACTGTGGAAACACATGCACTAAAAACTTGGGGCCTGAGAGTTGAAACATGAGATACTCTCCAGAGCTAAGGGATGCTGACTTCCTAGACCTACAGGAGACCATGCAACTTACAGATCTTAGTGCTCCAGTAGCCTCCCCATACTTTAAACCCATGCCTTATACATCCAAATTTCATTTCTGTTGTAGTAATTAATAACATGACAACAAGCTACTCAGGAGAGAAACTAGTTAGGCTTGCAATTCCAGGTTATAGTCCATCACTACTGGCAAGTCACAGTGTTAGGAGGTTCTCATAGCTGGTCATATCACATTCATAGTCAAGAGCAGAGAGAGAAATGAATGCATGCCTGCTTTTTGCTCAGTTAACTTTCATTACTTCTGTATGACCCAAGATCCCAAACCAGGGAACAGTACTTCTCATTTTCATGCTAAGTCTTTCTACCTCAATGAAGATCATCAAGAAAATTGCCCACAGACATACCCACATAATCTGGACATTTTCTGATTGAGATTCTTCATGGTGATTCTAAATTGTGTCAAGTTGACAATTAAAACCAACCACCACAGGGTCCCAGCACTTGAGGGTGAGAAAGAACGTGTAACAATAAATGGCACTACAGACTGTTCCTCTGCTTGTCTGCTAACATCACTTGTCAAATGTTCAGGGTTACGAAAACATCCAAAGACCAGCATAGGAAGGCTTTGTATCCAATGTAGAGGAAAGGAACCCAGCCACCTCATGGTAATGCTCTTCTATCAGGATGTAGTTACATTTGGAGAAAGCATTTCAAAGAGGTAAACATGTGGTTTGATGTCTTCATTATAGCCTTCCTTTAACAAAATATGGCCAATTTTCTTTTAAGAAGCAATTGGACCTGTAGATGCTCAGGGCCGCACAAGGCAGACACAGACCAAAGAAATATAAGCTACGAAAAGAGACACTCATATAAAACCAAGCCAACCAACACCTTGATCTTTAACTGTTATCCTGCAAAACAGTGAGGAAATCAGTTTCTGTTGTTTGGACTCCCTGTCTCTGTTGCATGTCTCCAGCAACCTAACAGCAGAGGGCAGCCCTCCATTGCTGCATCTGCAAATGGGGGGCCAGGTTTTACTCTATTAAGGAAAATGCAGCAAGCTAGGAACCTTACAGTCATATTACACATTTAACTCCATGGCTTGTCAAATACTTGTGAAACTGTAAATTGAGTAAATACCTTGGATGAAAATGCCACAAAACTGGCTAATAGGTAAACTGTTTTGCTGTGGGCTTCCCTGAATTCCTCCCCAGTGAGGCTGCCTTCATTTTCAATCTTATTTTTCCATTTATTTTACCTAAAACCATAGATACATTTCTCAATTACTTTGGCTTAGTTTTCAATAGTAAAATATGGAGAATTATGACTGTCTAACAGTGATACTGTGAGAATAATATTTATTATGGAGACTGCCTTATCACATACAGGCAATAACTGAAATATAACATATTTGGGGAAGAAATCTATCCCTTGGCTAGAATTACCCACAGATAAACAAATTCATGTGGATAAGGCATTCAAATTAGCTTTTTTAAAAATAATAATTAAGTATGGAGTATTTCTGAGCTATAAAATAAGGCTACAGAATAGAAGATTCAAAATCACTGGTTTAATTGTATCTTTAATTAATACAGCAGTAAGATAACTAATAACCAAAGGAATATGTTGCAATTTAGTATAAAATGTTGGCATAACATGTTAACCTTGTTAAAATTTATTTGAGATATTAATAAGTAAACATTAATATATGAAGATTAAATAGAAGAGTTTAATTTCAATGAAGTTTTGGACTCATCTATTTTGACTCATGTATTTTCTAATGAATTCTCCCAGTTCCAAGAGTTTTTAACAGCTGAACACAGACATTAGATTTTATAGATAGAAAATTTTGCTTAGTGCTAAAGCACACACAATGTACCTTTGCTGGAGGCATTTTTTTTATTTTTCAGAAAGCCCTGGTGTGGAATGTACTTTCAGTGATATAAAAATAAAAACAGCAGACAGGCAAGCACTAGGCAGCACTAAGCAATATTACTTTGCAAACACTCCCCTGAGATGTAACTAATCTGCTTCATTTAGCCTAGAAGAATCATGCAATATTCTTCTCAAAACTATTTAACTAGTCCAAATTCAAATGATAACAGAGAACAACAAAGAGTAATTATGAAGACAATTTCCCGTCACCTGATATGGCCTGATGTTTAAATCTATTTGTGCAAAGCTAAAATGTCACTGTGTTTAAACCATTATAATGACATTTTTAGTTATAATACATTAAAACTATGTACTCATGAAATCTTGCTTACATTACTTCAAAATAACAAAATTCTTGAAATGATATATTCCATAAATTTATATGTAATATTCTCACCATTTCTATTTAGTTTTGTTCTGATCTGAAAATAATAAAAACAAATTAAAGACAATCTTTCCAAAGAAATCAGTCATTTAGAGTAGAAGTATATTAACAAGTCTGATATGAAACAAATGAGTGCTCCAATCGACGGTACACCTCTAGTAGTTCCTTGACAGACAAGACACTTGGTAAAGCAAACTCAGGAAGGAAGAGTTTGTCTTGGCTCACAGTGGCAGCACACGGTCCATCCTGGCAGAGCGAATGCTCATACTCAACTCAATTCCCGTTTATTCAGTTCAGGACCCCAGCCTACAGAGTGACGCTGCCTGCAGTTAAAGTGGACCTTTCCACTTCCATTAAGCACTTCAACAAGCACGCCTGAGGACTCTGGAGTGTATCAAGTTCACAATCAATATAAACCATCACAAGAGGAAAACTATTTACATTGACTTTACTGTGACGTTTACAAACTATAGAACAGTAATACGTGTTATTGATGGCTAAAACACAAACCAGTAACTTCAACTTCCATCAGAAGGGTTGTATTAATCAATCATGATTCTACATCGTATGTTTGCATGTGTCTCAAACACAGCCATTTTTAAATGTAGAAATGGTTTCCTAGCTTGTTTTTAGCATATACCAATCACTAAAGACAAATTGTCCAGTTGTTTTATGATATTTATTTATAGTGAATTGCTGTGGATGATTGATGATTGATAAATAAAACACTGATTGACCAGTAGCCAGGCAGGAAGTATAGGTGGGACAAAGAGAGAGGAGAATTCTGGGAAGTGGAAGGCTGAGTCAGGTGAAGCTGCCAGCTACCACTGCCATGGTAAGATATAAGAACTAGATAGCAAGAAACCTGCCATGGTCATACAGTTTATAAGTAATATAAGTCTCTGTGTGTTTGCTTGGGTCCCAGCAGCTTCGAGACTGGTGGGTGAGAGAGATTTGTCCTGACTGTGGGTCAGGCAAGACCAGGTAAACTTCAGCTACAGTGAATGCTATGACATCTTCAGAAAAAAAAATCACTCAATTTCTTTTTTTTTTCCTAAATGTTTCCAAATAATTACAGGTATTCGTTCATTCAGTTTTAACTGCTGCATAAGGGAATACTGTTATGTACATCTTAGTGTCAATTTCCTATCCTTGTGTATACTGTTGTTATCAACTGTAAACATTTTTCATGCATCTCCTGTACATCTGTGTATTATACTCTCAGGAGTAACAATGCTAACATATACACATAACCACTGGAAGCTTCACAAAATGATTCCTGCTAGTTCCCAAAGTAAACATGCAAATTAATTACATACCAACATCAGTACAGTAGTTTTCTTGACGCACAGGATCATCAGCTCTTGTTACTATAATGCTTACCGTCTCAAATGATGTGATAAGCAGTGTCTTTATGGCTTTGAGTAGCATCTTACTATTGAAGCTTAAAATTTGTATTTTATTAATTTCTGTTTTCTCTACTCTAAAATTCTTATTATGGTGCATGCTAAATTCTTTCTTGATTTTCTAGTTTCACCTTATGCATAGTTTATAAACCATTGTCTAAAAATTACATGCTATGTTGTGGAACTGTCTTCCACACATATTTGGGATGTGCTAGTTTCCTTTATTGTGCCACACAATATTGAAAACATAATAGAATTAACTAATTATTTTACAGGATTTATTTGTGTGTGTGAGTGTGTGTGTCCACACATGTGGGTACAAGGATAGGTGACCATATGTGTGTGAAGGTCAGAAAAGGGCATTGGGTGTCCTCCTCTGTCACTCTCCTGTGTATTGTCACACCTTGTGTATTGTCACACCTTGAGTATTGGCTAATTTTGGTTGTCAACTTGGCTGCATCTGAAATTAACTAACACAAAAGCAATAGGGCAACTCCTGGAAGGGATTGTCTTGATCAGATAATTTGAATTGGGAAGATCCACCCTAAATCTGGGCAGCAGCCCAGACAAAAGAACATGAAAGAAGGAAACTGAGATTTTTGAAGGGAAAATTTGGATAAACAATTCATGATATAAAACTATATAATTTATGATAAAAATTAGAAATAAAATATTACAAAACATGCATACATTTTAAGTTAAAAAACACTTCCTCCCATTTTTTTGTTAAATTGGATACTCTTGCAGTTGTGAAAATCATAAACAGCAATTAGGCGATAAAATAAAACCAAGCAAATTAAATAGTGTCATACCTCTCATTTCATTGACCCAGTGACTGATACTTCATTTATACCATCCTGTACTTTCCTTTGTGTCACATTTATGAAATAGATGATGAATGTACATTAATCAGATGCACAAAGTTTGGTGCAAAGAGGTCTAATATAGAAGCTACATGCCATGTGGGGCACCATCTGTTAGTCCCCACACATTTACTTCTCAGAACTAGTTAGAAGAATTATCACCTTATGCTTATTCACCAAAATGTTTGCCTTTTGTATTTGCTTTCTGAAAGCTAACTGTGTTAAACAAGGAACTGAGCTGTCAAGGCAGACTTGCACAAATAGAGATCTTGCCCTTTATCAGGATCTCCTTACATTTCCAAATGTACACAAACTGGGATGTCTTTCACATCCATGAAAGATCTGGAAGAGTGAGAGTACTGAGTTCCTCTGTATATGTCTTTGGTTTCTAAATGAGAGACACAGGCTACCTTAGACACCAAGGACTATTAAGATAATGAAACACCTCCTTGTTATACACAGTCATATAGTTTATGTATCCTACTCCAGGAAGCCATACTTTTAAAGCCATAGAAACACGTTTGCTTACCCAAGGGCTCCCACAATAGGAAAGTCTTATTAAAAGTATTATGCAAAGACTTCCATAACAATATTTGTTCCTTTTCCAAAGGTGCATTTGTCAATGTATTGAAAGAGCCATGACTGGGTCTGCTGAGAACCTAGGAGAGCATCCAAAACAATGAAAGTAGAAGAGGTTCACAGGGCAGCTCCTTTGACTTCTCCAGTATGAAAATCATCGGTTACTGTTCTTCATGGAGGGGGCTTCGAGGTCTGTACCAGCTTGACTCCTCTAAGTCCTATGTCCAAAGTGTTTGCTGTCTTCAGCAATAGGCTCCTAACTTCAAACTCGGGGAGGTAACCAAGAGCAAGGGCAATAGCTTATATTGTTTTCAGGGTCTCTTAGAATGTCCAAACAACTTAAAGGGAGATGTCTCTTGCCCCATTCTAGGTTTTAGTTTGATAGTCCATGGCTCCTGGGGAGACCATTATTACCTTGTGTGGGGGTAACATATAAATAATATACTTTCTGAAGTAAGATTATGAAATAATGTTTTTCTATGGCTTTTCAAACGTTTCTTAGTATTAGTTGTTACTCCTTCCTTCTCCTCTTTTATATTACCCCCCATTTCTTCTTTCCAGTTAAGTCGTCCATTGTTTCTCCCTTCCCATTTTCATAGTGCCTTTATCTATGTCTCTAGAATTGTTTCCCCCCTGCTCTCTGAGTAGTCCTTTTCTACTTTCCTAGATTCTGTGGTTACTCAAGACTATACACTCAAGCCTAAGGATTTGGAGCTAAGATACACAAATAAGAAAGAATATGCAGCGTTTGTGTTTTTCAGCTTCAGTTTCCAAACTTGGTATTTTCCATTTTGATTGATTTATCTTAAAATTTCATCATAAAATCAGAAGATACCATGCAAGCTGGAAAGAGAGAAAAATAATCCATAGTCTTATACCACAGTAAATTCTGTCATCCACAACCATGGCTGGTATTAAGATGTCTCCAATAGTATAACAGAAGAACTAATATCTTGGAGGTAATCAATAGGTATTTAATTAACTTAAGGACCACTGAATAGGAGAAGATTAATTCCTGGTAATGTAACCATAACCAAAACCTTGTGACTAGAGAAGTTACAGACTGTAAAGGAGAATCTACTACTACCATTTTCCTAAATCAATATACCTTGCAACTGTATCCTAAATAATTATCCTATACTTACAGAATATGTAGCTCTTATCCATTATCAAAGAAGCTTCTTTGTGCAAATGATGGAGTCTTATAGAGATCTATAACAATATTGAGAAAAGTGGCCATAGGGAAATGACAAATGAAGTGGAAAGTTTGTAAAAGTTAGAAAACCTGGATGCTGCTGTGAGATGGTATCTTGTAGACACAACAGGAATTCTGTATCCGTGAACTCTCAAAATATAGCTTCTTGCACAGGCCTGCGTAATGATCACACTAGTCAACATGCCAAATAAGTTGAGGAAAACCTTATAAAGTCCTGCACCTAGGTAAAGAGTGATAGGCAATCAATGGCTACAGAGAGAGGAAGAAGCAGTCTTCTCTAGAGACAAACTCCAAGACAGGTTATCCAAACCTAAGTCATCAGCCACAAAACACATGTATATATGGGCAACAGTAATTGGACTTAGTAGGTTATACATACATGTCTCTGTGTTAATGATAATTATAGAAGAAGAGGTCATGAATGGGAGAGAAGATAATGGGGACACAGGGGAACTAGAGTAAGGGAGGGAGAGATGGAAGTGTGCATGCTTGAAATTCTCAACAATTTTTAGGAAAATTAGAAAATATGCTAATAAACTACAATGGGGAAAAAGTTTTCTCTTCTAAAATTCAATTGGCTTGGTTTTAGTTCATTAAAATTCATCTTTTTTAGAAGAAAATGATTTGAACAGAATTCTGAGTTCTTAAGATGCTGAAAGTTGTAT
>CABHPH010074710.1:0-15051 GCA_902168325.1 Peromyscus nudipes | reverse complement strand
TCTGCCTTTTTGTCCTGTGTGTAGACCTGAGGCTGCAAACCCCTTGTTGGTTTCTGACCTTCCAAGTGCATGGTCCATGTACTCCCCTCTACCTCTTAGAATTATCTTCAGCTTCATTGCCTTCTTGGTACTTTGATTATATGACCACAGATGCTCTATCATCTCATCAGCCAGCATGTATTCTCCTTTTCAGGTGCATTTGATTCTACTTTTATGAGCATCACTTCCCTCCTCTTTTGGAGCTAAGTTGCATGCGTATTTTCTGCCATGCCATTGACTTACTAAAAAGATATTCCCAAAGAAGACCTGTCCCTGAGTATCTTATATATATACACTAAGCTATATTGGCTCTGATAAATGGTCTCACTTCTTAGACCCCATAGTCTACTGAAAAGCTAGATTGATAAGAAAAATCACAGCACTTATGCCCTTATCTGCTTCCATATAAATAGTATAAGAACATGAAATTTAGTTACTACTGGCATTCTCTAGGACCCAAAGCTTTGTTCTCTCTGATTTCCTTCACGTTTAAAAGCATATACACTCTAGGTTGGTCCTTAGCATCCATCTTATTTTCATATCTACTTATTTTTGTTTGTTTTCAAAATTTTAAAAATTTTATTATTTATTTATTTTTATGTACATATGCATGTATGCATTTATATGGGTAAGAGTGGAACAGCATGTGTGTAAAGGGTAGAGAACAACTCATGGGAGTCATCTCTCTCTTCCCACCATGTGGGTTCATGATTGAACTTGGGTCTTCAGGCTTAGTGAACCATCACATTGGCCTCTCTTTCATATTTCTTACCACTGATGCTGCCTCCAATGAATGTGGTGGATAGAAGTGTATCATTCAATACGAGTGGTCAGAGATTTGGTCCTAGCCACTGAGATGTGAGGAAGTACCAGATTGTGTTTCTTCCCTGTTAAGAAGGAAGAAAGCTCCTTCCCCCCTCTCTCATTTCTTCTCAATCAGATCAATGAGATAGGTTATGATACCAGGAGCTGCTATGGGTGTCCTGCATTAGGAGAGGAAAAAAAATAGCAAAGTGGTCAGCCCAGCACCCTGTCGTATTGAACTTGTATTTCTCAACTCCTTTCACTTGTTTAGAAGTTCCTACACATGAGATAATGAAAAGAATGGTTGTTCAAAATTCTTGGATGAACATTTAGTTGCTAGTAGCTGAAAGGCGTGTTGTGGAGGCAATGAGCCTATATAAATGTATTGCTTGTGTAGTGTGCTTACATGTAATGCTCACTCTTCCAGTATTTGGCAGGTTTGAGTTGTGTCCCATCTTCTGCATCCATAATATAGCGATGATTGCAATTTTGTCCAGGACTCACTAAAACATAGCATGTTGATAGTTGTTTTCTAGTCTAATATGTCTTGGAAAATGAGCACAGTGTGTTTCAGGACACTCTTCTCTATAGACACCACACCGATTCAGTTGGAAAGATGGAGAATGAGGTGAGCAGAATTAATTTAGTCAACTGTCTGGAAACCTAACATGGCATCAGTGATAAGATTTAAATATCCTGGAACTTTGGCTTCGGTCTGTCCAAACTCAAGCTGCGTGATTTAAATGATGAAAGGGCAAAGCTGGGCACAAAGCAATGTAGGGATTTATTTGATGCAAAAACTCAAATGACCAGTAAAACAGATAATGTACTGTTGTAATAGTTTGTAAACAGCATCAAGAAAACAATTGTGTGGGTGTATTTGGAGCTTCAAGCATTGTAAATTCTTTCACTCTCATATACTTTATGCCTTCTTTAATAAACTGGAGAGTCTTGGGCCAGCTTCATCTGTGACGGTAGGTGGTCATTCATTTCACAATCCACTAACTTTCATGATTATTCAGTATTTTATGTTACCTAAACAGCTTTGGATTTTGTCTTACTCAAATTGTAATATGGCAATAGCTTATATGATTTCAGAATCATTAATTCAATGGGTGTTTTCAGCACATAGAAGTTACTCCCTCATCTCTCTAACACAAGCACAAACTTAAGGGTTTTAAGTGCGACAATGACACATAAACACATCTACAATATGCATAGGTGGTACTTTTACCTACTGAGTCATGGTGGAGAGTGCTTCTAAGTGCACAGAAAATCACAGAAGCTTCACCTTCCCTTTATGGGGACAGATGTACAGCTGCCTTGAATTTATCTATAGTTCAACAACTGAAATCTTATATAATATGGAACAAATGATAAAGCTGAGGTTATTTAAGTTTTTAGGAATTTCTTATTCTAAATGTTTTTGCATGAATTTTACAGGAAAATTTCAAGGATGTACTGTAGGTATCTGTGGTATTTTACTTGATCTCTTGCCCTTCCCTTCTGCTATAGTCCTCACCACCTAAAACTTGAGAGCCATTGACAGTCTCTGCTCAGCTGTCACAGTCTGTGTCATTGTGAACACTTGTTTGTATTTTGTATCCTGTATCTTGTATCCTGTATCCTGTATCCTGCATCAGTGTGAACATTCTTGAACTCATCTCACTTAGTACTTTTTAGGACCATCCAGTTCATCTTGAGAAATTTCAATAGTTGAAAGATTTTAACATGAAAATCTATGATTTTGGTTTGTAAATGATTAATATCAATTTTGCTCACTAAAACCTCAGATAAAAACAAACCATTGCTCTGTAATTAATTCTGTGTATGCAGATTTTATCTATGCATCTACCCATCTCAGGATATAACATTTTAAATACCATTTAGATCAGTTAGTCACCTGATTATTTCAATATTCCTCACCATATTCTTGATTCATACCTTAGTAGCTAGAAATTTAACACTAGTGCTATACAGATTTGCATACAAGTGTTGTAAACAACAATACATTTCTTCATAACATTACAATAGTGATTACCTCATTAACTGAATTTTTCAGCTATGTGGTCTATCCTTCACCATAATGATGTTACAAGGTATATGAGGGGAACTTAACAGGATTGGGCGTTGTCTGAAACAAGGTTTCTATTGCTGTGATGAAACACCATGACCAGAATAACTTGAAGAGGAAAGGGTTTATTCATCAACAAAGGAATTCAGGACAAAAACTCAAACAGGGAAGGAACCTGGAGACAGGAACTGAGGCAGAGGCCATAGAGGAGTGCTGCTTACTGGCTTGCTCCTCATGGGTTGCTCAGCCTGCTTTCTTATAGAACCCAGGACCACCAGCCCAGAGGTGGCCACACCAACAATGGCTTGGGTCCTTCCCCATCAACCTCTAAATAGAAAATGCCCTACTGGCTTGCCTACAGCCTCATCTTATGGAGGCACTTTCTCAATTGAGGTTTCTTCCTCTCAGATGACTCTAGCCCGTGTCAGGTTGACATAAAACTAAACTGCACAGGTACATTCACAATTTGCTGGCTTTGACATGACAATATCATGTCCAACATATGACTCTTCTCCCTTTTCTCAACATAAGTAATAGATCTCTCCATGCTTGAAAAAGGTAGTTCATTAAGAGTCCAGTTGCCCACTGATGTCCACTTTATAATTATCAAAACCCAGATGTAATGTTGTAGCCCCTCATCACCTCATGACACTCAGGGACTTTCTTAGATAGGACATACTTCTCACATTCTGGTTCAGACTTGGCTGAAATTTGGTACTGGAGGAAATCATCTTCTGGACCCTTAGTAAGCCTGGCATCATTCCAAACACAGCTGTACAGCCAACCCAGAAGTCAATGCCAGAGGAATGAATGAGGAAAATGCGTTATATACACACAGTGACGATTTAATGCGAGAATGAAGTCATGTTGTTTGCAGGAAAAATAATGCAACTGGACATGATCATATTAAGTGATTCAGCTAATCTTATGGTGCATTTTTTCTAATTTCTGGTTTCTAGGTTTTACATAGATGCATAAAATCATACATGTACAAATTATGATATGAAAGTAGATGTAAAACTTGGTGGAAAATGGGGATTAATGGGATGTGGTTGGGGGAGAAAAGATAGGGCAGGCTGATATGAGGAGAATACGCACAACCTATAGTATTTATATTTATGAAAATAAAAAGCTGTGACAATATAAGCACAAGAAAGTGTTGTTCTACTTCACTCCTGTTCATAAGAGCTGATACTAACAGTTCTTAGTTTCCCCCATGCACTGATTGCTCCCAGCATTCAATGCACTTGAATGTGGGTGCAACCCACTGTGCACCTGACTGCAATGAGAAGACGTTCCATTATCAACCCAGTTCAGAAATCTCAAGAAAAGTTCTTATGCCCTTCCATGTGGCTGTGGCACACCTGTCAGGAAGTGAATATTCTTCTTCACATTGAGATAGCAGTGGGTCTCCAAGTCCAACTAGATCTTCAGCATCCTATGTTGCGTCCTTGTAACTCCTCTATCAGACAGCTTCTGGTGGCCACATTATTGTGATGACTACATTATGAATTTCAAATACAGAAAATGAATGTTGTCTAGACTATTTAACAGGCATTAATTTGTAAGCATCCAGGGGGGTGTAGTTTGTTGACAGGACCAGGGAGCCATGTAGTACAAACCTGCCTGCAAGCAAAACTATGAATTGTGGGAAAAGACCTCAGAAATGGGACGCCTTCACTGACACATAGGTGAGTTTCCTTTTCCTTTTTTTCTCCTTTTGCTTCTTGGGAGGATTATTTGTTGTTCCCCATGGACCTAGAATAGGAGAATTGGGCTCAATAAGGGGAAATCTTACATTTATTCTTACCTTGGGTCCCTTTTTGATTCTGGCTGATAGATGGGAGCTAGGAGAGTAACTGGAGAACAGCGCATCTTGGGATATCTAAAATTAAAGTCATTTGGGGATTTCTCAGACTTCAGCAGTCTCGTTTAGATAATTCAGTTTATGGATTTGGGGAAAGAGACTTTTATTCTTATGTTCAATTTGATTTCTTACCTCTCTACTCGCCCCCACACCCACCAAATCTGTCAGCTTTAATTTTACCTCTAAGCAAATGTCAGTCCAAGCAGTTTGAAGCAACAGTTTTGGCTTATTCTGGCATCCTGCCTTGAGACATAGATCTACACCCCTTCGCTACTGCACCCCCTCATTGCATCTCACCTCACTCTCACTCCTCAGATGTTAGTCAACAACCATTCTCTATCTACTTATTTCTTTTCAGGTACAAACCATCTTCCCCCATTTTGTTCAGTTTTTAATATGTTGGTGTTATCATGTAATTCATGTAATTATCAACATGGGCTCTATTATGTCTCTGCTTCTTTATTTCTCTTCCTTCATCTAAAGTATCACCTCTCAGTTGAGACTCATATCTAAACATCTCCTGAGTTTCAGGCTTAGACCAACTTCTAGGACTTGACAATCAGAAGACACAGACACTAAAGTTACCAACCTCCCTCAGTACCCAAGGCTTTCCACTAATCTGACAACTGTGGCATCTTCACACACACTCTCTTTGCTATAGCTTGCACCTAAGGCTTGGGGATAATCTTGCATATTCTCTCTCTTTTTTATTTTGTTATTGATTTATTTCAAGATTCATTTGTTAGTTACCTACAAGTGTGTTAGTTTCCAGAGGTAGGAAGATGTGTAAAATGGTTATTTTACCTTTGCAATATGTTTGATATGTGTTTTAAATTCTGTTTTATCACTATAAGTAATGCTCTTTGTTTCATACAGGGTTTCATAAAAGGTATGAAGCTATAGACATCATTCTGTTCCTTGTGCCCCCAACTCAGCACTAAGGCTTTATGTTTACCTTGCATGAGATTTTCTAACTAACAGCCAGCATAATGCATGTCATAGGTCAATAGATAGCACAATGTGTGTTGCTATTTTAATACCTAGCATGCTGCATATGGTATTAAAAGAGCCAGAATAGTATGCATACTTTAGACCTGATAATTGTGCACTGTTTTGTGATGTCAGCTTCCACTTTCAGTCAGGAGTAGGCTACTTCCAGCTGGACTATCAGCAACGGTATCAAGGAGAACACATATCTTCACGGCATCTTTCACTGTTGCTTTAATTTGCAGTAATGACAAGTTGGAGCCTTACTCTTGTGAACTTGCTCTACTTAGAGCTTCATCTCTGAGGACCTTGCCTACTTACCTATGTCATTTTATGTGGACTTTTGGACATTTTTTTTCCTAATGTGTGGAAATATCTCACACAATTTTTTTCTTTACCTTGTGTCAGATTTTGGTGTGTTTTTCTGATGTATCATCTGTCCATTAAATATCTTTTCTCAGCCATCTGTCTGCTAGTTTTTTCTGTGTGACCTGTGTTAAGTTGAAACCTTTAATGATAATGTTACCAAATTCCTTGTTGTATCAACTATGGTTTGTGCTTTTTTTGCGTTATGCTGAAATTTTTCCAGTGCTCTCCATCAGAATTGTATTATCTTACATTTTCTTATTTCTGGTTTAAAGTGTGTGATGTCTTTACTATATGCATCCGATTAGAGTTCACTTAACCCAACTTTGTGGATTACCCACATAGAAAGCCAGTTTCCCCTTTTCTGTCTCCTAAAAAGGCCTTTTGTCTATTTAGGGATGAGGAAATTGGAGAAATATAAACTGCTTGCTTTAAAACAATAGCAAGTAAGAAGTCTGGGATTGTCAGGGAGGTTTTTGTACCTCAGAATTTCCAAGTGGTCTTTCCTCTCTCTGATGGAAGTGCGCTTTTGCATATCAGCTTCCTCACAGGCTGAGGCTATGCACTGTCATGGTTTTGTACACAGCATCACCAGGGATGGTGACAACCACTGCAGTTGTTCACTGAGTATGTGCTGGAGTTTCGGGATATGGTTCTCTCCCTCTGTGTCCTTTTACCCTTTGTAGATCACCATCAAAAGTTGTGGAATTGCCTTTTCATCCATTCAGCTGACAGGCCCCTTTCCCAATGTTCTGCCGTTTGATTAGATTGGCCTCAACATCTGAGGGCTGGGTATGGTCCAGGGCTCCCTGTTAGAGATTCGACACCATCATTCCTCTTGGAGAGAGGGGGCTTCAGCAGCTCCCATGGATTAGGTCCAGTAACTAACAGGAACAGCAATGCAGGGTTTGAATCTGGGACACATTAAGGTAATTGTGTGGACATAACAGCTTTGGAGACGTGGATTTTCATGTCTGTCTTGATGCTGCATCCTTGCCATGTCCTGAGCAACAAGCTTCCTGATGATGTGCTCACAAACTTAATGAGAGCTGCTGTCTCCTTATCCAACTGTGCATTGTTGGAATGAGTAGTATGGAGGAAATTCAGCTCCTAATGTTGGTTTTCTGCCATGAATGACAGTATTTGGATGCCTCTGTAAGTTTTCCAGGTGTTGGCCATGTCTGACCTAACTTGGTGCCAGCTCATAATGCAATGTGGCTCCAGGAGGGAAACTATCAAGCCATCTCTGAGTCAGTTTGCGCATGTACTTCAGCCAACCATCAGCATTTGTCTGAAAGGCTGCCTTAGAGCTTTCAGTGATGCTTGACTATCTAATGGGAAAAAACAAAGCTGTCCATGAGCACAGCGTTTAATTTTTATGATGATGCCTTGAGCTTTGATTGAGTTACTAGTTGGGAGCAGTGCATGGAAAAAGAATCAAACAAACAAAAGCATCAGATCAAGTCCATATGACTCTGTGTAGTGATGGAATCCAGTTCCAAAAGCTTGATTCAGACTGAGATGTCAGAGGATAAGGAGCAATTGGGGACTAACAAGATTTGTCTGACTAAGGCAGTCTGGAGCTGGTTGTTGCAAAAGGAAGGTCATTCTTTTATGTGTGAATTTAGCACACACGTTTTAAAGGACACTGATATAGACTAGATGCTGAGGATACAAAATGCATCAGAGGCGTCTTATGGCAGTTTACTCCAAGCTTCTAGGTTCATGATTTACAGGTACAACCAGGCTGTAGTTGTAATAACAAATGCCAGGGAACTTTACTCACCTAATAACTACAACACTTAGGAATGAGATCCAGGCCTTCTAATTCTATCATGTGATCACAGCAAAAAGGTTGCGGAACCAGGTGACTGACCATAGACAAACTAGAAGAGTTGGGTATTAACTTTTACTCACTGGGTATGGAACTAAAAAGGGACACTGATTCCACCAGGCAGCAAAGGAGAGTTTTGCTTAGTAAGAAATAGCTCTAAGGAGCCAGAGAGATGGCTCAGCAGTTAAGAACTATTGAAGCAGGCTCAGGTTCAGTTGGCAGCACCTACATGGTGAATCACAATCATCTGTAACTCCAGTTCCAGGGGATCCAACACCATCTTCTGACCTCTGTACGTACCAGACATATATGTGGTGCATTTACACATATGTAGGCAAAATTCTTATGCACACAAAATAAAATAAATACATCTAATTTTTTAAAAATATAAACAGTTTTAAGCCTTTGGGGAAGGGGATGTAATATAGATACCCCATATATGGCCAAATGGAACAGTGTCTTCTGGAACATGACAGGACCATTGCACTCATAAACTCATAACATCCGTAGTTGCTTACATAAGATCAGGCAAGTTGACAATCCAGCATGGATGGAGGAAGGACACTCAAAAGCCCTCGTTTCTAGCTAAGGAACTCCTGACAGTTGATGGTTTCTGGGAAAGAACCATTTTTCTCTAGGGGCATGGTCCCTGGTAGCTTGACCATGCTCCAGTGGGTGGCTATATATATATATATATATATATATATATATATATATATATGGAAGATGTGAAGTTGGGAGGAGGGTGTGGGGTAGATCCAGGAGGATTTGGAGGGGTGAGTGGTATACATGTGTGAAATTTTTAAAGAATAAATAAAAGTATATTAAAAGAGAAAAACACCATGTAGTTGTATGAAAATGTCATAATGAATCCCATTATTATGTATAATTAATACATGTTAATAAAGCATTAAAAAGTACTTATAGAAGGTAGAGGAGAGAATAAAGCTCAGAAACACTGTTTATACCAATCTTGGGCTCATCTCTGTGTTGTTTTGTGCTGTTTTAATCCCCCCACTCCTCGAACAGAATTAGAAGTTGGGTTGGTCAAAGACCCAGTCAAGGTACTTGTAAGAATGTTTTAAGTCCTAAGTTTAGAAAGCTAGGTTTAAAAAGCATCGAGCAAACTGTACGCTTTTAATCCTTCATCTAGTTTGTTTTGAATAAGTATATTTTTGAATGACTTCCTTAAAGCATTTGGATACAGATTTAATAGAATAAATACTGTTATCACATCAACACACACTATTTCCTTTCAAGAACTAAAACCGTCATCAAACCTCAGAGTTGAAAATGATACTTAAACCAAACATTTGAAACCACACATTGAACAAAACACATTATACTTCACGTAGACCAACTATAATTATGAAAAACATAAGGTTTAACTCACAATTGCCATGGGTTTGAGGTGGTTTTATTCTTCCGTATTTTTCTGGGATGTTGCTTAGAGATGTTTTAATCCAGAAAAATGACTTGGCTTTAGTGGTGAGGACTACAAGTTATGTGATTTACTACTTGGGTTCACATCTTGGCTTTATCATTTAATAGTATTCTTGAGCATATTTGGCCACTCTTTGTCTCAGTTTCCTGAGGCACAATGACAGTATCTCTCTCATAGAGATATGTTAACAATTAAAGGAGTTTCTGTAAACAGTGAGCATGGAGAGATGTCTGGCACAAAATAATGTCTGATCCCTATATGTTAGCCCAATTTCTTTGTGATATTTTCTCTAGTTACAAAATGTAATAATAAAAATTAAAAAGTTAAAAACAAGCTCTTTCAAGACATGTAAAGTTTTTCTAACATGGCAATTATGTAGCTATGGATTGTATTACTTAAGAATGATTTAGAATATCTGGTCAGAGAACTGTTTCTTGTCCATATCCCAACTGGAATTAGTAACACAACTCAGCATCCTGTTTTCTCCTCTCTACTCTCAAGCTTAAGTGTCTCCATGTCCATGGTAGGAATATGTTCCATAGATTTGTAAACTAATTCTAGAATTCAGTCAGCCAGGAATACTAAGTATCCATGAGAGCTTAAACACGAATATCTCCTGGGATCAATTCTGTCCTGATGATTACTGTTCTCAAGCAGGTTTATAATTAAGAGCAAGAGGAAAGACACCTTAGTTCTACCCATGCATTACTGCTCAGCCTAATGTGCCTTAGAGGTAGTAGAGGTAGTCCATGGGAGAGAATTGATTTCCAGGTGTGTGGACCTCTTTTTGTTTGGTTGGAGTAATGTAAGAAGATCATGGGCGGTCGTGATGGGTGTTGAGTGGCATATAACCAGTCTTTTTAACTAGAGAGGTGGAGGTATGGTCTCAGTACCACACCTAACAGAACTCAAAGTAAGCAAAATGCTCCATTAAAAACTTCAGTGATTTACATTAATTCATTAATTACGGTGGATTAGATATACATCAGCCTATCAGTTTTGGTTTTTAGTAGACATACCATTCTTGTTTCTCAAGTTATTTGGATTTCCAGTTGAGTTCAAGAAGACATTGCAATAGATTATAGAACTCCAGTGACTCATATAATCTCTGAGAATAGAGTAATATGTGTCTGAGCACCATAGATAATACTGAATATTACTTTTTAGAACTCTCTAGGAAGGCCTGTTCTCCCTTACACTTTCATTTATAATATGATATACGTCCCTTCTCTTTGGATAAATGCTCTTGAAAGGTCTCCCCAGTCTTTGCAAACCTTCTTTCATGATTCAGGATAGTGTTATTCCTTGTCTTTTATTCTTGGTAAAATTTCTGCATATTGAAAAATACAGAAGTTATTTTCCTTGCTAGTTAATACACTCAGCAAAAACTTACTGGGGATGTGCTAAGTCAGGGATGATTGAAACTAGAGATGCATCCACAAATTTCTTTGAGATCTGACATCCTTAAGTCTCAATCATGATGTAATTATTATTATTATAGCACTCCAAACAATATTGGAATGACAATAAAGTCTCTGTAAGTAGTTAGTAGCTGAATTAAATGACATTAGGAAAAAAATTCATCTTCCTCCTCTATATACTATTGAACTTTTCATTCAAAAAATTTAATTAACAGTGTTTTAATCTGAGAATTAGTAAATGGCACTGGTCATAGCTAATTCCATTCCAGAAGCACTCTGGTGCCCCCTTCCCCGCTTTTTTCCCTTACCTCCACTCTTAGCCACTCACATATATTGGATCGCATGCTATAGGCCCAATAAGTTGATCAAATTACATTTGTTCTTGTAGATTTTCATTAGCTAGCTAATGTTCTTTGCCTCTGTCCAAGTAGAAGAGGAAGGAAAATAAAGTCAAGGATTTACACAAAATTATTCTTAGATGGAAAACAGTTTAGTAACAAATATTAAAGTATTATATAAATTACTAAGTTTAATCTCCAGTCACAATGTTCTCATTCCTCCCCAGTAAGAATCTACTTATTCAAAAAAGGTAACTAAAGGCTGAATTTACACAATCATTTGGTTTATTCTTTTCTACAAAAGACCAAGGACTTGACACCCCATGGATGATCCGTTTTTTTCCCCTGGGAATAAAAAGATAAAACTATTTAGAAAGGAATGCCTCACTCTAATGTCATGAGCTATTGAGTCCAGGGGTTGTGACCTTCATTTGAACTCATCAAGACCATCACATCATGTTTTCAACTTCCAATCTAAACAAGAAGCTAATTGGAGGGTAGGGGTACCAAGAAGATTATTTGGTTCTTTTTTAAAGAAAGGTCTTTTGTGAAACAACATTTCAATGTCTTGGACGTTTTTAATTAATCCCATTACGTAATGGCAGAGGGTAAGTTATTTTTACAGGGCTTTTAACTAGTTACTGATGTAATTTGTTATGCATTGTTTACTAGTTTGTCCCTAAATTACCCTCATCTGTGAAGTGTTCTTCAAATAATAGAAGACACTTTGACCTTATACTGCAAATGGAACAACTGCCAACTATGTTATTTGTTTACTTAATCTGCTACTTTCAATCCATATTTAATATATATTAAATAGAGGAAAATTATAAATATATAAAGGATTCAAAAATAGATTTGTGTTCAGGTTATCCTTTTCATGTTTGGAAAGACAAGTGAGTTTATAAGAGTTTATAATCTTACTGCAGTTTTCAAAATGTGGAACCTAAATTCCAAGGTCTTATATTCTTAGAATCCTTTCCATATCCAGAAAACATTTTCTTTGGCGTTTTTTGTAAATGAGTTCAAGATTATTAGCTGAATGTATAGAAGGGACTAATTCATGGTGTTTGGGATGATTGTAGGGGTGTTACTGAAAATAAGTGAGCATTGTCTCTTCATTCAGTGCCATGACATCATATTAATTGGTACCCTCTCTTCCACTTTGCCTCTAGTACTGCCACTAACTGAGAGAGAGAGGGAGAGAGAGAGAGAGAGAGAGAGAGAGAGAGAGAGAGAGAGAGAGAGAGAGAGAGTTCTATTTCCTCACAGTTTTAAAGGCAAAGTTCCAAGATCAGTCCCTGTCTTTTGTTTGGTTTCTAGGGTGATGGTGTGCAGTAGGGGCACATGAGGGAGCAGAAGATGGCACTATAAGGGTCAGAGAGTGGATTACAGACTGGGCATACTCTTACAACAGCATGTTCTAGTGATACCTGAAGGACCTCACAGGAGCTCTCTCCATCCCTTCTGAGAGCACCTCTACCAGTATCCCCCACCACTAGTCCCTTCATCACTCAACGCTGTCACACTGGAGACTAAGCCTCAGACATAGGAACTCTAGGACATAAAGAAATCCCACCCCAGCTTTGTCACATAGTAAGTAGCAATAAGCTTAGGTTGTATCACATTTCTAATCACATCACCTAATGCGTAAGTATGTTTCCATTCAAGTCACATTGCTAAAGTGTAGACACCTTGGAAAGGGAGGAAGGGATTTTTGTAAGTATCTAGGGTTTACCCCAGGGATACAGAGTTACAGAGCATGCTATGATACCTGAGTACATATGTGTCAGAACTGGAGGACAGTAGGAGTTATTTGAGGAGAGATCATTAACCAGTTTCCTAGAAACATGCTCATCTTTTCTTGCACATTCTCCTACAAATGAGCTGCCATCTACCATGTATCACACCATACATTTGAACCTCTGGAACCATGACAGAAATAAACATCTTTTCTTTCTAAAGTAGCCTGACTTGGTTATTTTGTTAAAGTAATGAAAAATAGACTAACTGAATATATTTTCCAAGTCTAGCTGGAGCACAGTGTATTCGTTCAGCAGCTGGCAGGAAGGAGAATCTGGTAAAAGGTGGGTAGGCATGATAGAGGCTGAATTATAGAGTGACACCTCTAGGAATGTAAGTAAGTCTGCATGGGAGTCCCTGTGTCCAGAGAGTTACAATAAACAGTAAATATATATAAAAAATCACAACAGGTCAAGATAGAAGAGCTGCAATAAGAAAGAACAATTTTACAGTTCAGTATTCTTAAGGGAATTTTTTTTTTCTTGACATTTGAGCAAAACACCCTGTACTCTCTTTGTTCTGATCCCTGCAAATGATATTGTGGGCTCCAATCTTTTAATAGATAAATTGGCCCTGCTTTGGGGTGATTCTATTCCAGAACTCTACAGGGAAGGAGATTCTAAGATGGATAGCATGGCTTACTCATGTTGACACCCAGTGTAGACAACATGGGCGTTCTTAGAAAGGTGGGCACAAGCTGTTGGAGCCTGGCTAGCAGTGTGTATTGAATGCTGACTGTGTTCTCCATTCTTCCACAGCACAGAGAGAGACCTAGACACAAGTAGAGACACCCAAAATTTCCATGCTGAAATGGATTTCCATCCAGTTCCTTTAAGGTGTAGATTCTGGCCGACAACTTGACCATCGTCATAAGAACCTTTAATTGAAATTGCAATTTGACATTTCCAGTTAGATTGTCCCTGAGACAGAAGCATTTTTCTTTTTCTCTAAAAGCTCAAACCTTTGGCACTGATGTTGGATCTGACATGTCCACAGCTTGTCATCAGGGTGAGGCAGCCTGCACCCAGCCACATCTGTACTGTCATTCATGCTTTTATTTTTAACCTTTGCTTCAGTGTACTCCCAACAGGACTGTGCTCCAGAGCTCTGTCTTAAGAGTTTTATTTTTTTTATTTCAATTGCTACTGGAAGCACTGTATTGGAAATTAGACATGTTTAGTACATCATTCCAGCTGATTTCTCCACCCCTCCTTGTATGGCTGCACAGTGTTGCTACAATGTGACATCCTGGATGCCAGCTGCAGATGTGAAGCACTCTCCTTGGCAGTCTGGTGGCCTGGACATAGTCATGATTCTTTTTTTAAAATAGCAAATTCAAATAGACCTCAGACCTTCTCTTCCTATGGAACATACTGCTTTGATATTGATGATATTTCTGTGACACTCTTGAGGCTTTCAGAAAATACTTAAGACTTCTTCAAAGTTACAAAATTTTTAGAACCAGTAAACAAACATGTAATTTCCTGAAATGCTTAAGGAGCCTCAAGACACTTGCAAAACAATTCTTCAAAACATACTACTTGGAAGAGTCCATTTGTATATATTTCAATAGCATTCACCTAGTGCCCAGGACAGTGGTTATCAAATAAATCATTATATAAATTTTTAAATGCTGTCTTAAATGGAATAGAAATAATATCTCAGGATATCTCATTTGCCCCAATAACTAGCTGAATGTTTTTGTTATCTAAAAATATTAAATGCATCCAAGCCTCATGTATAAATAAAAGCATTAATAATTCTTTCTTCCAGTGTTAATATTCACAGCAGTCATAGAAAAATCATTTTGGTTTGTGTTAAGTTCTCTGTATGTTCTAGTCAATAATTAAGAGTAGCATGCATCTTTGTAAATGCTTCTGGGTGGAAAGTCCGAGGCATGTTTGAGATGGTTTGACCAGCATTCGACGCATTCTTCCCTCATTTGGTCAAGATTTCCTAGAGTAGAAATTAGTTGGAAAATTGTGGAAACGACCAGTGAGATGCATGATCTGGAGTGCCCTCCACCTCTTCACTCCCCACACGTGTCTTCCCAGTTCCTTCATCACCAAGATGT
>CABHPH010074676.1:0-12646 GCA_902168325.1 Peromyscus nudipes | reverse complement strand
TAAATTTCTAAAACATTTTAAATGCCATAATCTGTAGGTCTTTGAAGTGTTTGAAGATTACCTATCTATTTGAATTATAACTATGTATACCTAGAAAACTTACCATGACTGTAAGTTTGACTATCATAGAAGACTAATTATTAATCTATATTTCTTAATTATCCATTACAATTTAAATGAGCTTCACAAACATAATATCTTAAACAAGAGTAGAAATATACATATAGTATAACAAAATTAACTTTAAATTTGTATCAGTAAACTAAATCTATACCAATGTAAAAAAGGGAGTATAAACAGGGTGTTCCTAGAATGAATGTTTATTCAAGGAACAATGGTATCAGAATGCCCCCTCCCTTCTGGATTATGCAGAAGGTGTGGTAAGGGTAAACATTGGACCAAGGAATGTAGATCAACAAGCAACAATGTAATCCTTTGCCTCTGCCACTGGGATAACTCCAAGAGGGGCCTCATGCAGGCCCTCACAGCAAATTCAGTTAAGACTTTTCCTACCATCATAGAAGAAACCCCTTCTCAGAGCAATTAAATAACCAAATGCCTATTGGAATAAATCAGGCTGCTCAGGGTAATAGAACAGCTGAGACAGAGAGAACAGGAAATTCAAGAGAAACCATAAAGCAATTTTTTTTGGCAAATTTCTATAAATGAACAAAGACCAAAATTAAAAATATGAATAAATGATATTCTCTTGGAAGGTTTAGTAGACATAGGTGCAGATGTTACAATAATTGCAACAGAATTTTGGTATCCAAACTGGCCTCTTCAGGAGGTAAATGTTCAGCTGTTAGGGATTGGAACATTATCTCAAGTAAAACAGAGTGCATAATGGCTCAAATGTAAGGATCAGAAGGGCAGAGAGTAAAACTAAAGCCATATGTGGCTAATATAGCCATGAATTTATGGGGCCATGATCTATTACAACAATGGAATACTCAGATTAACATTCCTCCAACTTCAGAAACACATCATAAACTAACACATGTTTCTGAGAGAAATATTAGGAGGTATTATAAAGAGCAGTCACCAGCCATCCAGATTGTACAAAAACAGGGCACAACAACTGCTGATCTTTCAAAGACACCAACAGCTCTCCCTTTAATATCGTTAACAGACAAGCCTGTATGGATTCAGCAATGCCTTTAACAACAGAGAAACTCCAGGCTTTAGAACAGCTGGTACAAGAGCAGCTAAATGCTCAACATATTGAAGAATCAACCAGCCCTTGAAATTCTCCTGTATTTGTTATTAAAAAGAAATCTGGTAAATGGAGAATGGTAACAGACCTAAGAGCAATTAACAAAGTAATTCAGCCAATGGGCTCTCTACAATCTGGAATTCCTTTGCCTACTCTGTTACCTAAAGGATGGCCTCTTATAGATTTAAAAGACTGTTTCTTCTCAATGCCCTTACAAGAAAAGGTACCAAACCACATGACTAAACATAAATAAGAATTATGGGTTAATTTAAGTGTAAGAGCTAGTCAATCATAAGCTTGAGCTAATGACCATACAGCGTGTAAATAACGTAAGCCTCTGTGTGTTTACTTGGGTCCAAGTGGCTGCAGGACTGGCAGTGAGAGAGATTTGTCCTGACCACGGGCCAGGTGGGACACAGGAAAACTTCCAGCTACAAATGGCGCCCCATGTTGGGCACCATTTGTAGACAAATTTCTGAATGGTCTTATTAAATAAAAAACATGGAGCCAGAAATTTGGGTTAAAGCCTTAGAGAGATCAGGGAAATACAAAAAGCCACCAGCTAACCTCACCTTATCAACTTCACAGCTTCTAAAAAGTCACTTCCTGTCTACCCAGGTTTATATGCCTTCCTTTTCTGCCCTCTTATTGTCTCTTAGCCCAGCTACCTCACTTCCTCTTCCTATACAGCTCTGTCACTGTCTGCCTGTCTGTACAGACCTTCAGGTCTCTATGGTTGGTATTGAGATTAGGTGTGTGTCACTGTGCTTGGCTCTGTTCCCTATCATGGCCTTGAATATACAGAGATCCTGCCTGCCAAGGGATTAAGGGCGTGTGCTGCCTGACTTCTTTGTTTATTTAAAATGGCTGGCCTTTCCCCCCTGATCTCCAGGCCAGCTTTATTCATTAACACACAAATAAAATATCACCACATTTCAGCACAAATAAAACATCACCACAAACTTTCTTCTTTATTTTATTTTTATTTTAATCTAAACCTTTTTATTTATTTATTCATTTAGTGTGTGTGTGTGTGTGTGTGTGTGTGTGTGTGTGTGTGTGTTTGCACTCACCATGTGCATACAGGTACCTGAAGTGGCCAGATGAGAGTGTCTCATTCCTATAGAACTGGAGTTAGTGAGGTTGAGATCCCTTGGCTGCAGATGATGGGAGCAAAGCATGGTCCTCTGCAAGAGCAGCCAGTGCTCTTACCCACTGAGCTCTCTCTCCTGCCCCTTTGCTCCTCTTTTTGTATTATACCTCTGTTTTTCTTCTGAGCCAAAGATCAGTCTCAGTCATCCGTGGTAGCAATACCTGCCATCTGCTGAAAGGTGCGTTGGAGGGTAACGGTTTGCCCCCACTTCCTTCAATTTGCTCCCAAATGTCACAGTGGAGACTAACTCAGTTACGGATTTTTGCATATAGCTCTGACTGTCCTGGAGTTTGCTATGTAGACCAGACTGGCCTTGAACTCATAGGGATCATCTTGCCTCTGCTTCCTGAGTGCAGTGCTGGGGTTAAAGGTGTGTTAACACAAGCCAAAAATGTTCTATTTTATCACCACTTGGGAATTTTTTGGGGGAAGAGAAGGACAAAACATATCATTTGTTGTTTTCAACAAATGTTTAAAGTTTCATGGTAGAAAATGAGATTAAATGCACAGGTGTAAAAGGAAGCATAACATGACTAAAGCTGGAAAAGGAGCTGAAAGGTTCCTAAGAACAACCCATCCAAGGCAGTCTTGGATTGCAGTACCCCAATGCTTCCACAGGGGGCCGCTCTAAGCTCATCACCAAAAATCCCACGCCGCCGCTTCAGCGACTGCTTATCCAGAGAGAGGCTGCTTCTCCACTTCTAGCAGAGATTTTGAAGTGCAATTAAAAGCACATTAGCAGGGCACTATGTGAACCAGGCAAAACCATTTTAGTATCAGTGCCTACAACGCTAGCAGCCTCTTCTAAATTACTGCGCGTTTGCAAATATAATAGAAATGTGTTACGCCTGAAAACAAATTTCACCTAGGATGTTTGCGTCTCCTCTATACAAAAGACAGATTAGTTTTGGAGACAATAATTTTCATTTAAAGTTAAAATATGCTTTATCGGAAGATTATAGTCAGCCCACATAGAAATCTCACGTCCTTACCTGAGTGGGTAGTATAGAATTCAAATTACATCTTGTGCAAACAGAGTATGTCTCAGCATGTTTCAGTAATTTCCTCCATGTTTGGGGATGGAAATCCTACAACACACCCGCAGTTCCTATGGCATTCCCACATCAGCCGAGGAGTAAGCCAGGACTCTGCCTCATGTGTGATGGGTTCAAATGTATCAGTGGCCTTCAACACTTGCTCTCCAAGTAGGGACAGACGGTCTTAGAGGAAGACCCAAGCATACAACTTGGCCAATAGACCAGAGAGCCAGAGGGTGCAGCACAGAGAACGCAAAGCTAGCAGAAGGCAAGGAGACCACAGTGCTATGTGCTCCGGGCTCCTGGCAATGGAAGGGTTTCTTCCAGACAAGATTTCTAATCCAGGTATGTCTCAGCAGTCCTCCTGCCTTAGCCTGCCCGTGTTGAGATCACAGGCATGAACAGACACGCTGGCTCAAAAAGGCCTATTTGTCCAATTTTAATAATATAGGCTATAGTATCTCATTTTGTCAACTTAAAAAAAAAGAGCATATTTAAGGCAAGTATGGTGTCCCATGCCTTTATCCCAGAACTTGGGAGGCAGAGGCAGGAGGATCTCTTGTGAGTTCACGGCCAGCCTTGTCTTCTGTGAGCTCAGGACAACCAGAGCATATAGTGAGGTTCTGTCTCAGAACAAAAAAAGGGGAGGAGCATATTTAAACAGGTTGTTTGGAAGTTACTACCTTTACTCTAGAAAGTGTAGCGTTCATGCCCACCCACACACCTGTGTCATAGATTCGCTGACTCCACTCTTACGTTGTACTTTCTTCAGTCATACTTTGCTGAGCTTTCTAATGATGCTGAATATTTTTAGAAAAAAAAATTTCAGGGTCTGCATCAATTCATTTAACATATTGCCAACTGTGGAGCAGGGGGTGGCTTCTGGTTTCCTCAACAATAGTATATGGACTTGCTTGTGCAAGCATCTAGCTGCCTGCTGCTGAGGACTCTCTTCCACTGTGTTAATTGTGATGTCTCTGTAACTTGGGTTCGATGATATGGTGCTATATTAGGGAGCATGCCCCTGAGCACTTACCAATAGCTCAAGAAGTAGTGATCAAATGATTTCAACAAAAGTTACAGGAGGGCGTTCGAATGTTTGTTTTGTGAATTGCCTTTTCATTACCATTGTGACAGTTGTCTCTTGTGGGTTTGCAATGTGTTTTGTCTAAGTACTTAACCTAGTTGGTACCCTTCCTCTCCTCTGTAAAGTACAAGTGTATTAATAAGGCTGTATTTTTATGATAATCTTTGCCACATTAATTCATTAGAATGGGTGCTCTAATCTGTAAATGTGTTTTAAAAACAATTTGTAAAGTACATTTTTCTTCTCCTACTTATCAGGATTTTCCTTGAATGTATAGTTTGTTGTGGAATATTTGTTTGTACTGTGAACACGTGTCTTTGCCTTCTCATTGGTTGAATAAGAGCCGAATGGCAAATAGCTATGCAGGAAGAGGCTAGGTGGGACTTCTGGAGACAGAGAGGACTCTGGGAAGAAAGCAGAGTCACCAGACAGATGTGGGGAAGAAACAGGAGGTCCAAGATGGAAGAGAGGTAACGCCACATGGCAGAACATAGATTAATATAAATGGGTTAATTTAAGTTATAAGAGGTAGTTGAGAGAAGCCTAAGCTAAAGGCCAAACTTTCATAATGAATAAGTTTCTGTGTTGTTATTTGGGAGCTGGCTGATAGGACAGAGAAAGACTTGTTATGTATGGAGTACAACATGGAGGCTCAAATATCCAAACATAGGCCTGAGAAAGCTAAGAAAAGTTCAGGACAAGGAGCAGGATGTAGATTCCTAGTCCTGCAGTCTCTCGGGTGGGGCCAGTGCTCAACAGGGCCGGAGCCAGTCATCAGTGCCATGCTCAGGCACCCACCATGCACTAAACTGAGTCTTGTGGAGGCTGACATGGCAGTTTAAGGTTTGTCTCATGGGGTCAGAGAATGCTGTGGGCACTTAGTAAAGCCAGGTTCAGACACAAAACACCTCTAAAAACATACAGTATGTTTTAAAATGTGCTTAGATGCTAAAGAAAGAAAAGAAAATGGGTATAGACAGTCATAGAAAAAATAGTTTAACAATAATAAAGTCTTTGAAGAAAGAATAAAGTAATATAGAAAGATTAAGCCACATAAAGAGGGCAAATACACAGTCTGTCTGCATTCTGTATGGTGCTTTGCTGACTTTGAATTTTTTAAATAATAATATACAAAAAACAATAGCTGCGGAGAGACATTGGATTATAGAAACTGCTAAATTAAACCAACCTAGATATTTAAAAAACTGTCTTAGTCAGAAACGGAAGTCAGAAAATATGCTGCATTGGGGAGAGGTTATGTCTTTGTTTCCACAGGAATAAAAAAGTTATGGTTCTCTTCAAAATTTATAAAGATAAGATTTGATTAGGGGAGACCTCCTGAAAATCTTGACTACAGATATAAAAAAAGAAACCAAAAAAGACTACAGGACAGGTGATGTGCATGCTGATTCCTCTACTATGGGAACAGCTCTGAGACTGGATGAGACATGATAAATCTTGTTGGCTAAAGAATCCTCATGACTTATTATGACATGCCATCCTTTCATATGGCATGGAGAGAGGTTTGGTTATACAGTCCAAACAAATTTATAAAGTTAACAGATGACTTTTACCTGCTCAAACATAAAACAAAAAATTATCTTTAGCTGACTTGTGTATACTACACATTTCATACTTGTGTTAATGCAAATATATATGTTATTTTTAAAAGTTTGTGTGTTTGGGGGAAAAAAAGAACCAGACATCAACAAAGACAAGTAGCCCAGGTGATCCAGCCTCTTACAATGCCTCTGTTGCAGTTTACTCAAAATTTTGCATCCAGAACAACTTCAAGGCTGCTAGCTGAGATGGTCCAGCCACATAGACTATCCAGCTAGGACTTCAGATAAGCCCTACACTTCCCATCACATAGAGACTAAAACAACAACAACAACAACAACAACAACAACAACAGCAACAACAACAAAATATACAGTTAGCTCTTCCAGGACTTGACCATTATCCTAATTTTTTTCAGGGTTTCCTAAAGATGCCATTGCCCCCAGCAAACAGGAAGCAGTCTAGAGAACACAATGCCCACATTCCCAAGAGGTGAGGTGGGCAGTTTTTGGTCATTCAGTGGGTTATGAATGTTTGTCATTGTTTAGAGGGGTTGGTTACAGGTTGTTATTGGTCATGGTCAGGAAAAAAGCTGAACAAAGGAGATTAGATTTAGGGATCTTTTTCTGAAGGGAAAAGGGGGGATATAGTATAGAGATGATGAGATAAAAGGGGGATGGTTGAGTCTGCTTTTGAACAATCTCTAGTCTCATATATTTTACATTGGTATGGATTTTGTATAGTGATACAAATTTTAGGTTATTTTTGTTACATTGCATATATGTTTCTACTCTTGTTTAAGCTATTTTACCTATGCAGATTATTTAAAAATGTAATGTAAAGTTCCAGTCCTTGAAAGCTACTTAGGATAATAAAGAAATTCAAGTTAGTATAGTCATCTATAATAATCAAACCTGTAGTCATGTTAGATATGTTTTAAAGGTTAAACAGATATATATTTTAGGTGGATAGGTAGTCTTCAGACACTTCAAAGACCTACAGAATATGACACTTAAAATGTTTTAATAAGATAAGTCTTTTCATGACAGTGAGACATGTCTGCTCCTGGCAGCAACAATTTACTTCAAAAAAGGATGATGGGTATTGAAGAACCTCCATATGAAGTTTGCTTTTATTATGGCAAAGCTAGCCATTCAGGCAAGAAACTACCCTTGCCCCAATTGCTGACAGTATGCTGTCCAAACTGGACAAGCAGGGCACAAAAGAAAACAACTGCCAAACTTTGCCAAGACAAGGTAAGACAGTCCTTCAACATTCCTGCTTCACAGAAAAGTCTGTCAGATATACTAGGCCCATAGGCTGAAGATGGATGCCCCAATGTTGCAGAGGAACCTTGGATGACTGTTCAGACAGCCAGATGTCTCTGTTGTTTCTATAGTTTTGGAAATTTTTGCTTGCTCTGCACTTCATGTTTACACAGGTAATATTATATCCTTCTCAGATCTCTGATGGAGTTAAAGATGGGATAGTTATAGTTACAGTTTTCTTTGTTACCAAATTCAGAAAAAAACTCACAAAAGAAGTATAAAGTGTATAAGGTTGAGAGACATAAAAGCATAAATTGTTTATCTACAAAAATGTTTTGGGATCTAAAAAGATAGTTTTGGGTTGGTAACACAAGTTAGGATAGAAAGTAAATTAGATACAAAACTTTTGACTCACCAAGATAGGCTAGATAACAGAGTATTTTCTCTGAATTTGCCAAATGCAAATGTACTAGACATTGTAAATATAATTCATACCTGATAATTGTTCTTATTATATGTAGTTTTACTGTGTTAGAGTTAAACCCTTTCCTTTTTATTTAGACAAAAAGAGTGAAATGTTGTGGAATATTTGTTTATACTGTGAACATGTGTCTTTGCCAAGGCACCTTTTGATTGGTTTAATAAAGAGCTTAATGTCTAATAGCTAGGCAGGAAAAGGTTAGACAGAGCTTCTGGAGTCAGAGAGGACTCTGGGAAGAAGAAGGAGGAGGAGAAGGAGAAGAAGAGGAAGAGAAGGAAGAGAAGGAGGAGGAAGAGGAGGAAGGAGGAAGAAGAGGAAGAGGAAGAAGAGAAAGAGAAAGAAGAGGAAAAAGAGGAAGAAGAAGAGGAAGAAGAAGAAAGCAATGTCACCAGCCAGACACAGGGAAGAAACAGGAGGTGCAAGATGGAAGAGTGTTAATGACATCTGGCAGAAATATAATTGGGTCAATTTAAGTTATAAGAGCTAGTTGAGACAAGCCTAAGCTAAAGACCAAGCTTTCACAATTAATATTAAGTTTATGTGTCATTATTTGGGAGCTGACTGGCAGGACAGAGAAAGACTTGTTATAGTAGTTCTTTTGGGGTAGTTGGAGTGGAAAGGTGGTTCACTCTGACAAGTTCTAGTTCTGGGTTGGCCTGTGAGGAAACTGTCTATCCTTCATCTCTCCAGACAACTTCATCCTTGCCTTGTGACAGTTCGACATTAGAAGAAAAAGGATCTTTATTTCTAAAGGTTTCCTGTGCCTACTCCATTCCCACTGAAAACATAATGCTCCAGGATCCTTCCTCATCTGTTTAAATGACAGCCTGGGGTGGTGGTGGCATGAGACAGAATAGGGTGCAATTTTGGATGTCACCTTGACCTGCAGTGGGAATAAAGCCACTGTAAACCAGAAATATTGGGAATCAACAATGCATGTACTACATACTGTCTGCTGGCCATCATCGTGTGCTCAGGACACCTGCAGCTGTTGGTTGGAAACATTGAACACAAAGCCTGCATATTAATATATTAATAGGAGCTGAGCATCTTCTGTGATTTGTTGACTACTGAATTGAGCAATGGGAAACAGGATGACTATGTGGGTGCACGTTCACACCACTGAAGCATCAAAAACTCCAAAATCAAATCACTTCGCATCAGGGGTTGTCTACCACTTTGAGAGAATGGACACTGGGCTAGATCCTCGGAGTTGCCATGGCAAAATCTCAGAGACTGGGTCACAGGAATTGTTTTCACAGTTTTAGGGATTGGAAATCCAAGATCAAGGTGTTGCTCGTGGCTTCTCTGGCTTGGAGGTAGCTGTGCCTTTGTCCTTTAGCCCCTCCTCCCCTTTGTGAGGTAGTCTCCCCATCTATCCCAGGCTTGCTTCCTACTCATAATCCTCCTGCCTCAGCCTCCCCAGTGCTGGGATTACAGTTGTGCCCCACCACACCCAGAAAGATCTCATTCAAATCAAAGCAGCTTTTTGAAGCACTCCAAACACAATCATTCTGACTCAAATTCCAATGGTGATTTCAGCTCCTTACAGTAAAACAGCTGCTTAATGAGGAGGTAACACTTTCTCAATATGCACTTGCTACACTGAGTATTTCTCTCTGAAACTAGTCATTGTTGCATATTAATTCACTAATTGAAAGTCTGGAGGCCTTTTGAAGTTATACAGCAGCAGACCAGTCACTTTAGCTTGTGCGTTTTCCTTCTATCTTCAGCAGGAATGGCTAGCCCCAGACCTCTGACTGGTCCTTTTTCTTTGCATTTCTATTTGGTTATGTGTGAGGTATTCATGCGGAAAACAGCCTTTCTCTAGTTGACACACCGAGTCCTTCACTTTTGTGGAGCATACTAATCCATCAACTGTAGCCCCAGGATATGTGAGGGAGTTTCCCCCACCCCCACCCCGCCAGGATGGAGATTGCAATGAGAGAGGAAGGCATTGCTTGGGAAGGGGAAGCAGGACTCTAACAGGAGCTGGTCTCTGCCCCTGGCTTTGACATTATGTCTGATGTGAAGCATGAAGGGAAAAAGAGCTTCTTGACTCTCATCAGCCCACCTGATGATGACTAAGGACACAGCCTTTGCTTTTTACCACGCGATCGATCCCCAGCCCCAGAGCTGTGGCCGTCATAGGATATTTGTCATTCTGGTGCAGAGTAAATATTAACTCCTGGCATCTTCTTACTACAGTATCTGCCTTTTCATACTCATTTTATTTCTTATTTTCTTATACATATAAGCACAAGGAAATAAAATCTTGTGTAATGCTATCAACCAGAAATAAGCAGAGATAACCTATTCTGAATAATTTTCTCTGCAAATGTTATCTCATGAAATTTGATTTTAATATAGCATCTAATGTTAGCATTGTATGGCATTATAATCTTCTATAATATGACTCTGACTAGCTAACTAAATTCTATTGTATAGATGGACTGTACTGTAGCTTATCCTGCCAGATTCCTTTTGTTCGACATTTAGGATTATGTCCAACTTTTTCTGTATCGCAGAGAGGGCTATAATAAGCATTCTTCTACAAAGATGTCTGTAATAATTTCCCTAGACTCAATTATAGAATTGGAGTTTCTGGTCCAATATTATTTGTGTTTGCAGTATTGGTTCCTCACAGTCCAGCGAGTCACCAGAAAGATGTGAATATTTGTACTCAAATCCTCGGACTGTGAGGCTCCCATTCCATTGCTCATCCAGACTACAACTTGAGCCTTAGGACCAAACTTGCACCTGACAATTCTTGAGTGCTGCTGTGCTTATGAGGCTGAATGTCCTACACATCTATATGCTAAAGGCTTGGTCCTCAGGACGATGCCTGTAAGAGATGCTGTGGGTCTGTGTAGAGTGAGGTCTGCTAAGAGGGTATTTGGGGTGTGCCATTGAAGAGGACTGTGGCACTTCGGCCTCCTCCCGTCTGTCTCCTCCTTACTTCCTGGCTCATGAAGTGAGTGTGAAACATGCCCCCGCCATGATGGCTTGTCTCATCAGAAGTTCAAAGCAAAGCTCCCTGCTACTGTGGACTGAGATTTCCACAGCTATGAGCAAAAATAAAACTTCTCTCACAATAAACTAATTATATCAGATATTTTATCATTGTTACAGGAAGTTGACTAATATACCAGGCACTATTCTAAGCAGGAAAAGATAGTCATGAACAAAAGAGACAAAAATCTCCTTGCTTTGTGAAGCTAATGAAAGGTATGTTAGATGCTTATCATAAAGTCAAATATGGCAGGGCAGGAAGACAGGGTCCTCTGGGGCGGTACTTAAGTTATCACAGGCAAGGAGGTGGATTTGTGTAAGGACCTGAGAAGGTGTAAAAGGAGGCCTGAGCATCCCTAGTGGTAAGTAAGCTCTTTTCCAGTGCGAAGAGCCAATGCAAATGTCTTGAAATGGAAGTACTCTTGGCCTGTTCAGGAAGCAGTCAGAGACTGGCAAGGCTGGAATGGGATGCTAAGTAGGAAGTGTGAGGTGAGTAGATCAGGTCGGGAATTTTACACCACTGTAAACACCATGGTAGTCACTGTACTGGAGAAGGCTTTTGAGCTGAGGAAAGACATCCATCTCATTTGTGGATTACTCTGGCTGCTGTTCCAAGAATAGATCAAATGAAACAGGGTGGATGTGGTTGGTGGGCTATGGGAAGGCTACTACAATACATTCATATGCCATTTAATAATGGGTATGAGTTCTGGGACATCCTGCTATGTGAGTGAACATCACAGAATATACTCATACAAAGTCAGCTGCACCACTGGGTAATGTTATCTTATGGGACACATTGTATGTATGGCTTGTTATTAACCCCCCAAAATCATTATTTTTTGTGTATGCTATAATTTAGAAGATGGGAAGGTAATATAGAGCAGTGTGTTGTAGTACAGTTTACAGAAAATGATTCCAAGGCAAGTGCGGGGAAAGTTAGGATTTCTTCATAAGAAAAACAGAGAAAGCAAGGTTCCTGACCTGAGTAGTTTGGGGGGACGGGTTCCCATGCACTGAGGTGGGGAATATAGCATGAGACTATAGAAGGAACTTCTAGCTTCCACACTTAGAAGAAGACTGAGTTCTCAGGGTGGTCATGCCACCCAAGATGCTCAGATATGTTTGTGGAGTTGCTTGGGAAGTGTTGCACACACAGATCTGAAGTTCAGGTAGGAGGCCAGGGGATTGTTGTACACATACACACACACACACAAAAAACCCAACAAAACAAAACAAAACAAAACAAAAAAAAATCTATCTACCCCAAATAGGGAGCCCAAAGTACAGATACCACCAAAGTCCCACTTGGTGAACCATGAGTTTTATTGGGGTTACCTAGAGGAATATGGGTGAGGGGTCACTTATAGGAGCAGAAATGCCTCGGACAACCGCAACACCAAGGCCACCCCAGCATGGGTAACAACAGCTCACCAAAGGTGGGAACCTGGAGCACACTGCACAGCCTGCAGGCAGCTCAAGGGGTTGGAGAGTGCCCTCTCCAGGTACCTCAGTAGGTCTAACCCTCTTTCAGGCAGCTCAGCTAGTTTCTGCTTCTTCCAGGCAGCTGGTCTGCTCTCAGAGTCTTCTTGTCAGAGTCAAGCTTGGCTTGTTTACTCTGGGAGGATGGGGCCTAGTGAGTCTCTGTTCAGTTTCAGGAACTTCCTGAAGCTACTGTTTGCCTTCCTGCGGCCGGAACTTTCCCGTAGGACAGAATATTTCAGTCTCTGAGGAAACTGTTAACACAACAGGAATAGGTGCAATTCAGGGAGAACTGTCCTTGTCCAGTGTGGTAAGCGGTTTGTGGATGTGAATAATCAAAAGAGAAGGAA
>CABHPH010074667.1:0-12855 GCA_902168325.1 Peromyscus nudipes | reverse complement strand
TAGCCTATAACAAATTCCAATACATTTTCATGATACAAATCCTGAAGAGAACAGGAGTGTGGGGAACATACATCAGCATAATAAAAGCTCTATATGCTGGGCAGTGGTGGTGCATACCTTTAATCCAGGCACTTGGGAGGCAAAGCCAGGTGGATCTCTGTGAGTTTGAGGCCAGCCTGGGCTACAGAGTGAGTTCCAGGAAAGGCACAAAGCTGCACAGAGAAACTCTATCTCAAAAAACCAAAAAAAAAAAAAAAAGTTATATTTTACAAACCCATAGTTAACATCATCCCAAATATAGCAAAAATTGAAACAATTCCATTAAAATCAGAAATGAGATAGGACTGTCCACTATCCCCAAACCTCTACAATATAGTACTTGATTCCCTACTATAGCAATAAGGTAATTGAAGGCAATTAATTGGACAGAATAAGAAAAGAGGAAGAGAGATTATTCATATTTGTACATGAGAAGTTTCTCTCTCTCTCTCTCTCTCACTTCTGTGAGAAAACTGCTAGAAATTGTTAACACTTTCAGGAAAATAGAATGATAAAAAATCAACTTAAAAATTAGTAGTCTTTATATTTGTTAACTATAGGCAATGAGAGAAAGATCATGAAACACTCCCACTCATGATAACTTCAAAAGTACCTGGGAATAAGCCTAACCAAGAATGTAAAAGATCTTATAATGGAAACTGGAAATCTTTGAGGAGATTGAAAAGAAAAATGAAAGACGGAAAAACCAATCGTGTTCATGGTTTAGTAGAATTGTTATTGTGAAAACAGCCATCCTATGGGTGTTATTTACAGATATAATTCATTCACAATCAAAATATCTAGGTCTTTCTTCATGTAAATAGAAAACAAAACATAAAAATCTTATGGAAGTACCAAAAACTGCAGATAAAGCAATCTTGACTGAAAAGGACAATGAAGGAAAGGTTAACATATAAAATTCAAAGCTATATTTCAGAACTATTGTGATTAAAAACAGTATAGTTTTGGCACAAACACAGACATGTACTTCAGTGAAACAAAATAGAAGTACTAAACATGAGTGTATAAAGTTCCAGACATCCAATATTTGACAAAAATATACACTGCAGGAAAGAGAGCATTTTCAACAAACTGTCATAGGAAAACTAGATGTCCCCATGTAGAAGAATGAAACTATGCCAACATCTTTCATCCTGCACAAAATCTACTCCAAATTGAATAAACATCTCTATATAAAATCTACAATATTAAAACTGCTAGAAAAAAAACATACATGGTAATGTACATGGTATACATGTAGGAAAGGACTTTCTTGTAAGGACTCCATTTTGTCTGGAATCAAGGTCAAGAATTTCCAAATGGAGCCTCACAAAACTTTAAACTTTCTGTATACGAATGAAAATAATCTATCAAGAAGTGGAACCCCACAGAATGGGATTGTTTACAAACTATACCAAAATTTAAAATGAGCTATGGCTCTGAACACAGAGTTCTAAAAGAAGGAAAAAGTGGCTAAGAAGTATCTTAGAATCACCCCCAGCAATCAAAGAAATAGAAGTGAAACTGTTTTTGATATTTTATGCTGCCCTGCTTAGACTGACAAATTCAAAATTTAAATGAATGAACGAACAAAAACTCATCAAATACTCGACAACAAACTATTGAGACTATGAGATGAGATAAGACCTCATTCACTGTTTGTGGGATTGCAAAGGGGTGCATCACTGTGGAAAACAGTGTGAATCATTCCCAAAAGGTTAAAATAAGACCTTCCACACCATGTAGCTGGACCACTCCTTGGCATACACCCAAAGGTGTCCTGCAATAGAGATACTAGTTTAGCAATGTTAACTGCCACTCTTTTCACAACAACTAGGAAATGGAAATGACCTAAATGATTTTAAAGTGAGATTTGGGTGCTAAAAATGTAGTACACAATCATGATTGAATTCTATTCAGTTGTAAAGAAAAATAAAACCATAAAATTTGCAAAAATAGATAGTAGATTAGGTTTCCAGTACTAGGCATTATTCCCTGTGTTATATGGCCCCTGAGTCCAATTAGACAGTGGTAGATTACCCTTAAGATAAAACAGATACTATTTAACTACTGTGAATATTTTGCACATCCAGTCATTGCTGTGATTCACAATTATTATAGCTGTGTAGTACTATTGATTGCTCCTCTCCTTTTGTAACTTCCATGAGAACTTATAATACCACGAAAGCCATTCCTTAAGGGAGCTAGCTTCCAGGTAAATTACAGCTCTATTTCTCCAAGTATCACAAGTATATGGTGTCTTCAGCAATGAAGATTTACTTTCAGATAATGGGAGCATATTAAGAGAAACATCAATAGCCCATATTGTTTTGGGAGGGTATTGTGTGACAAGACTTTCATGGCCAGATGCAGTACATGTCTACTCACCATAGAAAGGGAAAACACCAAAAGTCCAAGCAAAGTGAACCAATGAGTTGTATTGGGTTACTTACAGGAATGTAGGTGAGGAGTTACCTACAGGAGCAGAAATGGCTAAAAAGACATTTGTATCATCAAATCCCATCCCAGTATTGATGAGTGCATACAGAAGCTGAAAATCTGAAGTATATTGCACAACCTCTAGGCAGCTCAACAGAATGAACAGTCCTTTCAGGTTAGGCTAAACTTCTTCAAGGCAATTTGGCTTGTCTCTGCTTTTTCCAGGCATCTGGTTCTGTGTCAGTCTTCTTTGAAGCTTGACTTGCCTGATAGTGACAGTTTGCAGTCTTTATTGTTTACTTTTTGGAGGGAGGATTGTTACATGGAGTCTTTTTTCTGTCCCACCTCGTTCTGCATTTCCTTCCCAAATTATCACTCAGAGGTTTATTGTAGGGAGCTGCGTGCAGCCACGCCTTACAGGTGGCACTGGTTACAGCCTTCCGCCATCCCGACGGCAAGTGCTCCCCGTGGTAAACAATTATAGAGGAGGTTGTGGCTTGCTTGCGCATGCTTGAGCCTATTGGGCAATGCCCACGTGGCGATCTGGGGTTGGCTGCTCAGAGCCTATATAAGGCCGGGAGAGGCTTTGCCCGGAGGGAATGGATGAATGGGATGGGGAACTTTTAGAAGTCAGAAGATTGTTTAAAGGCCTGAATAAACTGCAAGAAGAAGAGCTCGGTGTCGTGTCCTCCTTGCTGGTCGAGGGGGGGCGCTACAGTTTATATTAATCATAAATGCTTGGCTGATGGCTGAGGTTTATTACTAGCTAGCTGTTACATTTAAATTAACCCATATTTCTTATCTATGCTTTGCTATGTGGTTCGTGGCTTGTTACCTCATCTTCTACCTGTTTTGCTTCCTTGGTAGCTGTCTGGCACATCCCTGACTCTGCCCTTCTTCATCTCTGTTCTCAGTTTGATTGTACTGCCTATCCTTATCTTGCCTCTCCATTGACCAAAACTGCTTTATTATCAACCAGTGAGAGTAACACACATTCACAGTGTACAAAAGAACATCTCACAGCAGAGAAGCCTAGTGATTCTGGACAGTTTCAGGGTCTTACTGAAACCATTTTTTGATTTGTTTACCTTCTGTCATAAGCATTTCCCTGCAGGATGGAATGTTTAAATCACTGGGAAGCTGTTACAGAACAACTCATCAAAATGCAGAGATTAAGTGACTGTATGACCCCAGACTGAAACTGTTACATCTGCAATGTAACCTCTACACCTAAGGCTTAGGCAGCAGTTGAGGAAATGGAGGGAAAATATTTCACTATTAAAAAAAAGAGAGGATGAATTAAGAGAGCAAGGTGAGGGTTGTGGAGGGAGAAAAGAGTAGGGAGAAATATTATAATTAAATTATCTCAAAAATAAAATGAAAGAAAAAATATGACTATATGAGCCAGAATCCCAGGATGCCTATTGATTGATTGTGTCCCTTCGTTAATCTGGGAAATTAATCATCCCCACTGAAACATCAACAATATGGTTACCTGAACAAGAGCATAACACAAACACTTGCTGATATGCCAACATGGACAAGGGAAATTCCACATGGCCCAATATCTAGGTGAAAAAGTGGTCAATAACTTTTGAGAAAAGGAAAATTACTTTTATTCAAGCTTGTGTTCTCTTATAGTACGTTCAATTACCATTGGTTAACCCTGGACACATACACATAGGAGCAACATTAAATGGACTCAGTGGGTTGTATATACATGTTTGCATAAATATATATATAGTCATGCATATATATACATACACATATACATGCATAGACACAAACATATATACACACACATATATAATATGTTATACACACACATACACACACACATATATATATATGTATAAATGTATAACCATTACGATTGAAGAAGACACCCTGGATAGCAAGGAGTAGTGTAAATACTATGATGCTGTGGGATGTTCTGTATGGCAAATGTGTTGCTAATAAAACACTGATTGGCCAGTGGCTAGGCAGGAAGTATAGGCGGGACTAACAGAGAGAATAAAAAGAGCAGGAAGGTGGAAGGAGACGCTGCCAGACGCTGCCAGCCACCGCCAGGACAAGCAGCCTGTAAAGATGCTGGTAAGCCACGAGCCATGTGGCAAGGTATAGAATTATAGAAATGGATTAATTTAAGAGATAAGGACAGTTAGCAAGAAGCCTGCCACGGCCATACAGTTTGTAAACAATATAAGTCTCTGTGTTTACTTGGTTGGGTCTGAGCGGCTGTGGGACTGGCAGGTGACAGAGATTTGTCCTGACCGTGGGCCAGGCAGGAAAACTCAAGCAACACTATGATGATGAAAAAAGTCCTCAAAAAGGAAAAAAAATTTAAAAAAAAACTAATAAGGGAATTTAAAAACCTGATCTTAAAATACTCAAATTTCTAAATGTTACTCAACATATTCAAAGTCTTTTGAGAGTGCAAAGTATTGCACTGATGGAACCCAGTCTGTCTGTGCCCTATGGAAGCCTGGGGGACTCAGCAATACTAGCTAGGCAACAGAATAAACGTTACTGAGTGAATCTTTTAGATGGCTAAAATCTCTCCTAGGCAGACTCAATGCTGCTAGTTGTGCCCTGTGCTTAAAGGGCACTAGTTTTATCATGGGGGTGAAATTAAGCATGCCACTGTAATCCCAGCCCTTCCCTACTTTACATTCTGGAGACTCTCACTACTGTAACACTCTTAAAATCCCAAGCCTCTGGCAATGGGGAAAAACTGAAGACATATATAAACGGAAAGAGAATGATGTCTGCCAAATTCATAGGTAGCAAAATAATTTGCATTTCAAATACATTACAATATTGTGGTCACTTAAAAGTAATAAATCTTCTCATTGAATGCCTGAAGCTAATATTAAAATGCTCAGGAATTTTAACATAAGGATAAATTGGCAGAATTACTTAGAGGATATTTTAACTTACATTTCAATGTTATTTAGATCATCATAATAGAATAATTAATCATATTTCCATATAATATCAATTGTTTAAATAAAGTCAAATTAAATAATGGGAGTCATTATGTTATACTATTTAGAAAATTACTAAAAAAAAAAACCCAAAAAATTTAGATTAGGAAATAAACTTGTTTACATCTTTGCAAACTTTCTTTAATATACTCATACAGATGTTCTTAATATACTTCATGTCAACTACTACTAGGAAATTTGCTAAAAATACTAATATTGGCTTCACCTCTGTAAAAAAAATGTACTGTAAACTACACATTGAAATGTTGGTTATTGATGACAGTTACTGCTCAGACCTAAATGGTCATAAAACTGAGTCCACACCTCAACTCTCAGAAAAAAAAAATAAAAAAATTGCTAATCCTTGCCGCAATTTATTCTTCCTTTAGCTATGTTTTTCCCGCTGCCAATTTTTTCATCCTTGCTGGAATTCTAACAAGAAGAGTACAATGGAAGCTGAAATTAGTGGGTCAATAATTCAGAGCCACTGCCACTTAACTGCTGACATAAATGTGGATATTAAATCATTCCTTATTTACCATCAAACAATTGAAACAATTTAATTGTTTCTCTTAATTTCTAAATTTCTAATCACTAATTTCCCCTCTTGCTTCTATGTCCTCTGAAAATTCTCTAGATTCTAAATGTCTAAAGTTTAATATACTGGTGTGCTGGCAAGTTTCCATGCCAACTCGACATGGAATCATCTGAGAGGAGGGAACCTCAACTGAGAACATGTCTCCTTAAGATATCACTGACATCTGCATCTGCTTCCATCAGTTACTGGAGAAAGGCTCAATGATGGCAGGGTATTCACCAATCTGATTACTAGGGTAAACCAGTTCAGGCACCATCTGTTGATCTGCTTAACGGGCCCCCTGGCAGTAGCATCAGGATCCATCCCTGGTGTATGAGCAGGCTTTTTGTAGCCCACTACCTATGGTGGGACACCTCACACAGCCTTGAGGAAGGGGAGGGGCTTGGACCTGCCTCTACTAAATGTAGCAGGCTCTGTGGACTCCCCATGGGAGGCCTTACCTTCTTGTAGGAGGGAATGGGGGGTGGTGGGAAGGCTGGAGGGGTGAGAGGAAGGAAGAGGGGAACCTGTGATTGGTATGTAAAATGAATAAAGTTTAAATAAAATAAATAAATAAATATTCCCATGGAACAACAACAACAACAAATAAAAGATACCATGGACAACAAGTCTATAGGGTATTTCCTTAATTAATGATTCACATGGGAGGGCACAGTCCATTGTGGGTGGGGCCACCACTGGGCAGGTGATCCTGGGTCATATAATAAAGCAGTCTAAGCAAGCCATGAGGAAAAAGGAAAAAATCTATAGGCAGCTCTCTTTTATGGCTTCTGCATCAGTTGCTTTTTGAGTACCTGCCCTGTTCTTTAGATGATGAACAGTGATGGCGAAGCGAAAACAAGATAGTCTTCCCGCCTCAACTTTCTCTTGGCCATGGTGTTCCATCCCAGCAGTGGTAAACCTGACTAAGACAAATAGTTTACTATTAAACCAAAGAATGAAAAATATTCCAAATATCATGATGCTTTACATGAGAATAGTATTATATTTTATGGTATATTTCCGTAGTATGTGTTCAAATTCTTAAATAATGCTACTGCACTGAATTATGCTCAATTCAGATTCCCCTAAGGTTTCTGCTGCCATGGTCATGCTTAATTAATCCTTTCTTGTCTTGTGTATATCAGGTTTTTACCTTATTGTAGCTGCTATGTTATACTTGACCTAAAAATTATAATTTATTCTTGACTACTTTTCTAGCTTGCCAAGGTCAATCTGAATTATAATATTCAGCTCTAAAGGGTTAGCCAACCCATATATTTATTCTCCCAGGTAACTGACAAAATACATAAAACTATATTCAACCCAGAACCTCTGAAACACTTCTTAAGATTCTTTTACAGTGGTCAATAACTGTACAATGTTAATTGGGAACACAACTGTATGGTAAATAATTAGTTTGGAAATGCTGAGGTTATAACTCTCATATTATATCAACCTATTGGATTTCCTATGCCCCAGAATCACAAGCCATACTTATGACCTTTTCATATAGATTAAAAGTTTAAAAAATAAATTGAATGTCAAAAAAAATTAAACATCATATTCTTATTTGATATATATAGCTTATTATAGGAAGTCCATATACCCATCAATATCTTAGAACTTATTACACATGAACGAAAAATGGCATAACCAAGGATGCAATTCAGAATAATTATCACCACCTAAATTAAATAATAAATCTGAATTCTGAGTCCTAGAGTGAAGAGTTAGTGGGAAGGGTGATAGGATAATTCACCCGTGAAGCAACCTTACAAACTAAATGATGCATAGAATGATATCTTTAGCAAAAATTCCTATATTTTTCATTAATTTATTTAATGCAAAAATTTTATTAAATTGTTCTTTTAAACATTTGTAAATTTTTTTCTCCACACAATGATTCTGAAAAAATATGTGTGTAAATTATGAATACAAAACACAACTAGAAATTGCTATGAGTTATTAAAAAATAACCTAAACTGATGTTACCTTTGAAATATAAAACCCATGAGACAATGAGTATGTCTTCTAGATCCACTCACATTTGCAGCTTCAGATCACTGAATCCAGTGTTTTCCACCTTAAATGATGGCTCCTTTCAGATAGCTCTTAAAGACCGAAGAGTTCAGTGCTTAACATGACTTTAGAAATCTTTACAGGTATAAATTTATCAAATGCATATGTGTTTGTCACGTATCTAAACATAACCTAGGTGTGTGGGGGGGAGGGGTGTAGGCATCCTGTGTTAAACACTGTCCTTTAACCTGGATATCTGCACAACTCCTTTTACATCCTATTCCATTCATCATATCAGGTGTACTTGGACATTAGGGTATTTGCTCTTCTTTTAACTTTTTGAATTTGTGATCACCAAAACACACTTCTTTTCCTTTGTTATTCACTCCAGTGTCATTTGAAGAGTGATATGTGCCAGAACATGCAAATTTAAAATGCCACTCTCCCTGCTTCCCAGTTATAATTCTACCAGTCTTGCTCTGTTTTCTTTTTGTGCATTGATACCTAAAATAAAGCATAGTTTTACTTTAACTCTTCAAAAGGCTCCTTTCAGTAGACAACTACATGTGAGTCTTCTGTTTGGTTTACTGTTGTTTTCAATGTGCTATGTTCATTTCTGTTTTCCAAAAGGTATGGATGACAAATCACATGAGGATTTTGTATCACAATATGGAATGTTTAAATACAGAATGTTTAAAATTAAGTGTTTAATCCTTTATTTCTGGTTCAAACTCAGACTGCCTCATAGAAATGGACGTCTTCAACATTATCTAAGTGTTAATTAAAAAACATCCCTTATCTACAATTGGATTATGATTTTGTTGTCTTTAATTGGAACAATAATAATTTCTACATATATTGATTTTATTTTCTAAGGTTTTAAGAAATAGTACTACAGGCTTATGGTCTACACCATCAGAAATCCACCCTCCAAGACTCTTAGACCTTTTCTACAAGACACCCATTTTATGATTGTGTTGATAGTCAGATATCCTTGGCACCCGTTTTGTAGCTGCATTAATTTAAATTTTATCTCCATCATCATATGGAAATATCACCTGTGTCTCTCTGTAACCTCTATGTGATTATGAAAAAGATATCAGTCATGGGGTTTAGTTTCCACCCATGTAATCTACTATAATTTCATAATAATTATGTCTGCAAATACTATTTACAGATAAGGTCACCTTGAGATCATCACAATAAATGTGACAGGGATGAGATCGTTTTTAAATAGTTTTTTGGTTAATATGTTTTATGCTGTGTACAACTTTGTGACTTTGTAAGTCCATTAAACTTCTCAAAATCATAACCGCTTTAAGAATTATTTTCTCTTGAATATTCATTGTAAAGGAAGGCATAGGGAGATGACTAAAATCCTCAAACTGAACAGACAATAATTGGTGGATCAGAGATTAGAACCTGGAAATCTCTACAAGACTTCTATCTTTTCTTGAATGCTACACTAGCTATCATCTATAGTATTTTAGATGCCCCTCTACAAATTTAGTGCCACAGAACTAAGTATCTACTACTCTTTACAACGTGCACTCAAGTTTGAACACAACCCTCAGAAGTATGTGCTTTCATTTACTTAAGCAATCAGTCTGTATTGCTAATACATTGGGGTTGAGGTGTCTATATCCATAAATAAACTTCACAGAAACATCTGAATTATAAAGGCACAAAACTGAAAACAATGTTTCTTTTTTGCTATATATAGTCTGATATATTCATATTTATTCCATATACATATATATATCCAGTTGATGAATGCATATAACTGTTTAAAGCATTTTATAACCATCAACAATCCATTTAGTAACTGAAGAGAAAATATTTTTAAAATATTGATTGTAAAAGATTATCATTACAAATGCAACATCCCAACATATCCTAACATACTCATAAGGAGTTTCAGATTTTTTTTAGTTTAGCATATCATCGTACTAGGAGTAATTATGCCTATAATCATGATAGTATTGCATATTTAAATTGCTTCAATATTTTTAAGTGACTTTCAAACAAGAAACTTTAGGATATGTCCTTGCTGTGTGCTGTGAACAAAAGTACCATTTGTTATAGCATGCTGTGCTTCATCTTATCTAGGAGAATAAATGCACTCAAAATATTTAGATTTAAGAGCTCTGAATTCATTAAATTATTAGATCTAAATATAAAGTTCTCACTATAAAATATTAATTTAATAACTGACAACAATAATGTGCTGTTTTTGTTTTTGTTTGTTTATTTGATTTTAAGCCTTAATACAAGCTAGGAAGGAAAGGCAAGAGGGATTCTGAATTGAGAAAATGACTCCATCAGATTGGCCTGTAGGCAAGTCTGTAAGGTATTCTCACTAGTGATTGATGTGAAAGGGCCCAGGGCATTGTTGAAACCCCTGGACAGGTGGTCCTGGATGACAAACACTTCAGGTATACATTCATTTAATTGTATCATATACACACTGACAACTACAGACAGAACTTTGATGATTTTGCATAAACCACAAAGAGGAAGGGAATAGTACATTTATTTTATGTTTTAGAGAGAGCTGAGAAGCTGGACAAAAGAAGGCCTAGAAATGGATATGTCATATGTAAACTGGTATGTCAGGTAATGATATTGAGTGCAGGAAGAATGGATACTTCAACTAAGCTAAAAAATCTTAGTATGTACTTGATCAGCCTCATGCTTCAATTTTCAAAGTTTTCTCCAGGCTGTAATTTATCTGCACCACTTTACCCTGTTTTCCTCATTAGTAAGTCCCATTGAAAATCTGACTAAATGCAGCAGTTAATCTTATCTACAAGATATTATAGCGAGCAAAATATAGCGAATGTTTTGGCCTTAATCTACAGGGGTCACTTCTATCCTGTGTCCAATAAGATTTTCATTTCATGTAAGTGGTTTTCTGCATGAGCTACTTTGCTCTGAGCCTTCTGTCTATGACCTAACCATTCATACAATCACTAAGATGTCAGAATAGAGTTAGAGCTCTCCCACATATTATCTCCTGAACCCTCACTAGATCATTCATGGTACTGCTGATGGGGTTCTGCATTGTTAGGCCAGTCTCCTCTCAAGCTCTTCCAACTTTTGTCATTAAACTGGTACCACTGACACATTCTTATTTTAGTGTATATGATAGCAATAATCCCACTGTTTCAATTTCTGTATTGGTCTGTTTTCTGTTAGTATAAAGGAATATCTGATACAGGCTAACTTTATAAGCATATGAGGTATATTTAAATTACAAATTTAAAGTTTCAAGAGTATGATTCCAGTATATACTCTTCTGAAGGCCTTCTCATTTCTGTCACATGACATGTGGAGTTTGTATATGTGAAGAAGATTACCTTAACTCAAGAACCAGAGAGGTTGAGATCCCACAATCCTTTACAACAGCATGGCCTAAATGAGTTACAATATTCTCATTAAGATCCACTTGCACCAGGCAGTGGTGGCACATGCCATTAATCCCAGCACTCAGGGGGCAGAGCCAGGAGAATCTCTGAGTTCGAGACCAGCCTGGTCTACAGAGCAAGATCCAGGATAGGCACCAAAGCTACGTAGAGAAACCCTGTCACAAAAAAAAAAAAATCCACTTGCTGTTTGCTCACCACCTCAAAGATTCATCACAATAGAGACCAACTTTTGATGCATTAACACAGGGGCATAATCAAACCATATCCAAGACATGGCAGGCCTGAGCATACACATTATCTGTTGCTTGTTTTTTCCAGTGTCCTTGGCAAAGTTGCACATACCTGTAATTCCAGCATGTGGATGGCTGAGTCAGGAGGACAAATTCGAGGATGGCTTCATCTATGTAGCAAGGTCTCAGGCATTTTTCAGCTATATAGGAAGAAGACCTTTTATAGAATTCTATACTTGACGGCAATAACAGCATAGGCGACGGTGCAATAGCTACTCATTCTTGCAAATGAAAACCTGTGTGAATAACTGAATGCTCTAAAACTAAATTTCAAATATGCCTTTTTAAGATAGTAGGGAAGAAGAGTAAAACAATAATGGTGTAGAATCATAAAGGAGATTACATTATGTATAGATGATACACATGTATCAGTACATATCTTCCCACATTCCTATGAGGATTGTATGAATACCCACATTTTACTTAATGGCCATGACACAAAGGAGCTACAAGTACTGAGTGTGATGTTCTTTCACTATAAAATTGTAGATAGTATGTTCTAAATAATTACATAATCAATTCAATGATCCAAAGATAGCATTTTTATTCACTTGAGCTTTGTCTACTTCTTTCAAATTATGCTAAAAATGTGTTCCAACACATTGTTATAGATTTCTAAAATATTGCCTTTTCTAGTCTTCTGTCTTGATGTTCAATACATAAAATTTCTAAGTTACTTGTTTTACAAAAATATTACTTTTAGCCATGTAAAATGTTTCTTAATGATCTCATATCTTGATTTAAAATTATCTTACCTGATTTATTATTTATTGTCTATATCGTTCAGTCATTCCTTATTTGTTCAAGTTTTCAATTTTAAATAACATGTACCAAATTCTCTTATTCTATTATTAGCAAGTAAATCATCTTTTTCATGTTTTAACAAATGTCATTTCATCAATAGATTAAAATTAAATATTTACTATACCCTTGTGATGGTTAGGAATAATTATCAATTTGACAGAATCTAGAATCACCTACAAGATGAACCTTGAGCATACCTAGAGAGGATTATCTTGATTGTGCTTATTGAGGCATGCAGACCCATCCATTATGGATGAGAAAGAGGCAAA
>CABHPH010074660.1:0-18512 GCA_902168325.1 Peromyscus nudipes | reverse complement strand
AAAAAAAAAAGTTTTTTCCCCCTTCAAAGATTTAAGATCAGGTGGCTATAAAGCTTCAAAAGAAATATGCAGTGTCATTTGAGAACTTGCCTTAGGCTTTATCTCCTCAGCAACAGAGTCCTCCAACATTGATTCTCTAGTAATAAACTTAGACTGAGGCCTAGAACATCTGGAAAGGTAGTTATTCTGTGCATCACTAATTGTTGTGGTGCCCCAAGGTACTGTGCAATCGACAATAATGGTTTACATAATACCATTCATGGCTGTGAATGTTCTGAAGCAAGGATGTTTGAGTGCTATCACAGACTAGCTACCAACTATACACAGGGAAACGACTTTTAGGATTTTACTTAATATGAATTCTCAATTCTAACTTTTGTTAGAAGTTTATATATGGACAAGTGTACTATGATACATAAGTATAATCAAGGAGGTAAAAGAGAAAACTTTAGTGCAAGAAATGTATTCTGTGTGGTATTTAATGGCTGGTACACAATGGTATAGATTTTTCAAAGCCAATAGAACATTACAACACAATTAGTAAATTTTAACACAAATAATTTTTTTTAGAAAATTATTTAAGAGATCTGAGAATCCCTGGATTAAGGGAAGAATGACAAAGAATCTTACTGTTTCTCTAGAGAAGAAAGTAACCTTACTGAAGTGCAAGAGTTTGATGGTCAGTTTCGAATATCAATTTGGTACAACTTCTAATCATTTGAGAAGTGAGTCTTAGTGGGAGGTCATCTACATTGGGTCAGCCTGAAGGAATGTCTGGGGGGGTTGTCTCATTTAAGTTGGTTACTGTGGAAGGAAGAAACCTACTGTGTGAAGCACTATTCCAAAAGTAGGGGTTCCTGAACTCTCTAGGGGTGGAGGACCTGAGCTGAGCACAAGCAAGTGAGCATGCATACATTTAATTATCTCTGCTCTTGACTAAGGATGGGATGTCACAGGCTGTGTTCAGGCTCCTACCACCACGACTCCCTGGAAGTAAGGGAGTGTAGCCTACAATTGTGAGCTGAAATCAACAGCTGACTTTCCCTTCAGATGTTCTGGGCCTGTTATGATGCCATAGCAACAGAAAGGAAGCTAGGAAATGGGAGAGTCGACCCAAGTAAACTTGGAAATGACTAAAGACCAAAGGAAATAAACAAAAGCTCCTTATTTGAGTTCATAAGGTTGTGTCCCACATTGCCTAAGCTAATAATAATTCTGAGACATTTATAATGTCTACAGAAGTACAGATTATTCTGTATAGCCAAAGCAACAATTAGAAAGAACAAAGTTGGCAACATCTCCAAATGCTTCATCTCCAAATAATACTTTAAAGTCATAGTGACTAATGTATCATGGGGCTGATACAAAACATGGACATGTAATTTAATAAAACAGAAGAGGTAGAAATAAATCCAAGGCACAAGCCACTAATCTATAACAGATGTGTGAAAAGAACACATCGAGAGGGGGAACATAGCATATTCTACAAATGCTATCTGGAAGTAAAAGAATAAACGCAGATCCATGTCTCTCACCCTGTCCAAAATTTGTTCAGGACGGATTAAAGACCATATTATTGACAAAGTACTCTGAAATAATTAGAAGAAAAACTTTAAGTTATGGGCATAGAAAATAGATTTCTGTTTCATAAAAGGGACTTTAATAGCAACGGAAATAATCTCAAGAATAGATGAATATTATTACATGAAATTTAAATATTCTACACAGTGAAGAAAACCATCACCAAAGCAGCTGAGAAAAGGAATAGTCTATTGTATATGAAAAATAAAATCTTTGCTAACTGTACTTTAGACAAGAATATACAAAACTGTAAAAATTAAACACAAAACATCTTCCAACCAATAAATGGGCTAATGATCTGAATAGATTCTTCTCAAAAAACAAAATGTAATGACTAATAAGTATTTGAAAATGCACCCATCCCCCATCCCCTACCCTCCATTCACCCCCCAACCCCCAGTTTACTTGGGAGATCTCATCTATTTCCCCTTCCTAGGGCGTTTCATGCATCCCTCTTAGGGTCCTCCTTATTACATAGCTTCTCTAGAGTTGTGGGTTGTAGTCTGGTTATCCTTTGCTTTACTTCTAGTATCCAGTTATGAGTGAGTACTTACCACGTTTGTCTTTCTGAGTCTGGGTTACCTCACTCAGGATATTTTCGAGTTCCATCCATTTGCCTGCAAATTTCATGGAGGAATGGGATGGTCAAGTTGGAACAGGGGCGGAGTGGGACAGCAATGAGGGAGATACCTTGATAAAGAGAGACATCATGGGGATAGGGAGAAACATGGTATGAGGAAAGTTCCCAGGAATCCACAGGAATGACCCCAGCTTAGACTACTTAGCAGTGGTAGAGTGGGTGCCTGAGCTGTCCTACACCAGTGAGCACATTAGTGAATGCCCTAGCTGTCATCATAGAGCCTGCATCCAGTAACTGATGGAAACAGTTGAGCTCCAGAAGTCCAAAGAGAGGGAAGAAGGGATTCTATGAGCAAGGGGCATCAAGACTATGATGGGGAAACTTACGGATACAATTGAACCAAGCTAATAGGAACTCATGAAATTTGGACCGACAGCTGTGGAGCCTGCATAGGACTGGACTGGGCTCTCTGTGTGGTGAGACAGTTGTGTAGCTTGGTCTGTTTGAGGGGCCCCTGACAATGGGAATAGGATCTATTCCTGGTGCATGAACTGGCGTTTTGGAGCCCATTGCCTATGGTGGGACACCTTGCACAGCCTTGATGCAGGGGGAGGGTCTTGGACATGCCTCAGCTGAATGTGCCTGACTTTGATGACTTCCCATAGGAAGCCATACCTTTTTGGAGGAGGGGATGGGAAGTGGGTTTGGGAAGAGGGCTGGGGAGGGGAGCGGGAGGAGGGATGAGGGAGGGATCTGTGGTTGGTATGTGGAATGAATAAAAAATTTCTTAATAAAAAGAAGTAGTTGAAAACATTCAACATTTTTAGGTATCAGAAAAATATAAATTAAAACTGCTCATGCCAGCCACAATGTCTACCATTCAGAAAACAAATGACCACAAATGTTGGTGCAGATGTGAAGAAGGACAGTACATAGTTTCTGTTGTTGGTGGTGTAAACCTTTGCAGTCACTGAGGAATCAGAATAAAGCTTCCTCAAACACTAAAAATAGAACTATTCATCACCTTCTCTACCACTTCCTGTTATTACTCAAAGGAACAAAGTTCTACAAAATAGGTACTTGCATATCAATCCTATCTTTGCACTGTTCACAATAACTTTGAAAAGAACCATTCTAGATGCCCAATGGCAGAAAAAGGAATAAAGAAAACATGTTATATATGCTCAATGGACTTGTATTCAGCCACAAAAAGTAAAATGATGACATTTGCAGTAATTGGGGTAGAGCTGGAAAGTATTAGATTAAATGAAATAACCCAGAGTCAGAAAGACACTGCATTTGTCTCTCATAGTCAGAGCCTAGATTTGTGTGTGTGTGTGTGTGTGTGTGTGTGTTGTTGTTGTTGTTGTTGTCATGAAACTAGAAATAAGACCATGAGAGTAAAAGATATCTTAAAGGAGAAAGCAGGAGAGAAAATAAAGGTCGTGGTTTGATAACATGAAAGTAGGAGAGATGTAAGTGGTAGAAGGAAGGTGATTAACAAGAGAGTGAACGAAGGGATAGAGGTGAACAAAGAAGACATGGGGTGAATTAGAACAATGTATGTATGATAATTACATAATGAAACCATTATTTTTATATTAGATAAAAATAAAAAGTGTGACATATTTGATTGTAGTGTGTCAGAATTAAGCAATTAACAGGACATTTAAAAATCATTTTTTACGTGTTCTTGTTCAGGAGTAAATATTTACTATGGCTTCAATACCAAATAATTAAAATCTGCCAAGGACATTAAAATATAACTTGTTACCTTTATTTGCCATATATGTAAATTTGGTTCTGGGAATCCACATATGCTGAATTCCCCATTTTTCATATTATCGCAAATTATTGTGAGGCTACATTTTTAAAATATCAGGCATGAAGAAATTAAAATCAGAATAATGTTATTGTCAGGACTGCCTAAAATACCTCTGTGCACATTGTCTGCACTAACATGCCAATCAAGGAAGTAACCTTTATGTAGAGATTTCATGTCCTAATAACACAGAATCAATCACTCAGCAAGCTACCGTGAGATGTCTGCATAAAGTTGCATACTACTACTTTAATTCTATTTCTCAGTTTAAAGGAACAGAACTTGACTACTTAACATAAGTAAAAATGGGCACACTTATGTGTATATATTTGTATATAAAAAGCTGAAGTACTGTTATCTAATATAGAAATATTCCAAAAAGAAAAAGGCACTACATTATGTTCTCACTTACACATAATTATGGTGGGAATTTTATTTTTTAAACAAAAATATGATGTATAGGAGAAGAAAATGCACAGCTTACTTACTCATCAGGTAAATTTAGCTCTCCCAGTATTTGAATAAAACATTTTTCAAGAAAAAAAGCAAGATTTAGAAGAAGCATTGACAGTAAGTGTTTAAAATCACTGTTAATCTTCACAAAGCTTTGCTATGATTACTCAAGTAGCTAAATCAACTTTAAAGGTACACACAACTGAAAACAAAATATAGAATATAAAAACAAAATACTCTGCATTTCATAAATGTATCTTACATAACGGTAAAACATTACGTTTATAAATATGAAGATGACATATTCATTTGAAATTTATTATTTTATCAATTCAAATAAATACTATTTAAAAATGGTTCAGTGGTCAACTGGCTTGTTCTCATAATCATAGGCACATTTGTATTTATTAAGATAAACAAAAAAGGCCTGCTGTTCATCTCAAAACAAATGTGTTGTTCAAACATGGTCTCATGCTATAACTCTTTTCAATTATTCCTTGCTCTGCCCAAGGTGGCATTCACTTCTTTAATCAATATAGATTAATTTTACCTGTATTAGAATGAATGTGCATGGTGTAATTACAGTATTCTTTCCTTTCTGAATCATTTGTTTATTTCAATGTTTATATGATTTTTTTAATCTTTTAAAATATTTTTACATTTTTCATAAAATAATATTATATACTGTGCATGTTCCCCCATATTACCTTTCCTTTTCTTGGCCACATCTTATTCTGTAAGTCCCCTTTTGTATATCTAGAGAGTTTTAGTTCTACTTTTATATTATATGTACACATATAAAATATAACAACCACAAACAAGAGAAAACCTATGAAAATTGTCTGTCTTAGACCAGTTTTATTAATATCATTTGATTGTCTCCAAATGTAACCATTTTCTTGTACATGACATAACTTTGTTTTTCCTTATGGCAAAGAAAAACCTTGTGTGTGTATATATCACATGTTTGTTATCTATTCCCCTGATGATGGATACCAAGAAGGTTCCAAAACTTAGATTTCATGAATAGTTCTCCAATAAGTATTGATTCATAAGTAGCTCTATGATATGTGGATCTGGAGTCCCTTCAGTAAATGCACCTATGACTGATATTGCTCAGTCGCTCTAAACATTCACTGTTAATTTTTTGAGCAACCTTCACGCTGACTTGATTTATTTTGTGTCCCATTGACTTTAACTAAACTTTAACTTTAAACACCATCTGTGTGACCATAGAAAATCCAATCAGAAAATGGTTAGTCACACTCCCCAAAAAATCATGCCACTTATCGACAAGTATAAACATACAAGTATAAGCATCTCTTGTTTATCAACTGGGTATTGTCATCCACAGGGTCCACAGCTGAATAAGACTGTTGGTACCTTTTTTCTTCCAGCAGCCTAAATTACTACGTTTCAACACTGTGAAAAACAGCTGCAAGGAATAGCCTTCCAGCTTAATTCCAACTAGACGTCTTTACATCTTGCAAGAAGATTATGGTATCTTCAGCAAGAAGGTGTTGTCATCAAGGTATGATGGGTAATGAAGAAGAGTGGTACAAACCTACATTATTTAGGGAGGCTCTGGAACTTCCCTGGCCAAGGATTCATAAGACAACTTCTGACACCTATATTGGATCCAAAAAGTAATAACTGATGACTGACTTGCAGCACCAACATTTTAGAGTCTTACAGGATACATTCGCATTATTATTATTATTATTAATTATATATGTTAGTTTGGTTACAAGATTTCAGGCTTCCCTATGACCCTTTCATATATCTTTCTGTTTAGCTAATCCTCCCTCACCGCTTCTTGTTTTTACCATCCTTCTACCATTCCCTGTTGAAACCTACCCACCACCTATTTTCCCCTCTCTATTATTATATCAATTCGTTTTTTGTTGCTGTGATGAAATACTGACCAAAAAGAAACTGAGGGAGAAAAGGGCTTATTTTATCTTACATATTGTATCCTATTGTCTATGGAACCCAGGGTAGGGATTCAAGGTAGTAACCAGTGGGCGGGAACTAAAGAGAAAACCGTAGAGGGATGCTGTTTACTGGCTTGCTTTCCATGGCTTGTTCAGTTTCTTTCTTAAGCAATACAGGATCACCCATACAGGAGTACTACCACCCACAGTGGACTCTGGCTCTCACACTTCAATCATTATTCGAGAAAGCATCCCACTGACCTACCCACAGGCCAATATGATAAAATAATGCCTTAACACTGACTCTGACTTCTCTGTTAACTCTAGTTTGTGCTAAGTTGCCAAACTCCCATATTTTACTACTTTTCTTCCCCAAATAATGCTCCACATGTTCTCTTTCTGTTTCCCTTGCTTCTACAAATACTCTAAGTTGGAAACACAAACTGACACAAATCCATGTGTGAAGGTAAACATGCAACATTCTTGGTTCTAAGCCTGAGTTAAGTCACATAATATAAATTTTTCCAATTATACCGATTTATCTATAAATTTCATCTTTCTTTAAAATCAAGTGAAAATACTAAGGCGTATACATAAAAAGATGAAAATATCCATAAGTTTACCCATTAGCTGTTCTCAAAGGCACAATGCATTTGTTCTTGGGATGTTTAGTTATCTTTACTCCCACTCACAGTGTCTCAGGGTCAGTATGACTCAGGACAGGGAATTTGTGGGACATTTTATGATGCCATGTTTAAATCTGAGTGGGATAACCAAATCCTGTTTCTAGAGCCAGCTTCTCAGTGAGCTAAAACAGCACAGGACAATTTCCCAATGTAATATATAAAGAAAATGGATTTACTCATTTGTAAAACTGAATAAGATAGCAAGTGATTACTTTTCTAAAGGATAAAAGAAGAAGAAATCTGGACCCAACAGTGTACATTTGACAGGAGACAACTGTTGATTACAGTGATGACCTCCATAGACTCCAAAGCTCCTGCTTTTCTCATAACCTCCATATCAAGATATCAAGATGAGTCTTTTTTTTTTATTTTGTTTTTTTGAGACAGGATTTCTCGGTGTAGTTTTGGTGCCTGTACTGGAGCTCACTCTGTAGTCCATGCTGGCCTTGAACTCATAGAGATCTGCACAGCTGCACCTCCCAAGTGCTGGCATAAAAGGCATGTGCCACCTCTGCCCAGTCAAGATGAGTCTTATCATCTGTTGGGACATAACTTGGTAATGAAGATTGGAAAAATGCAGAAAACAATTGTAGTGTTCTATTAGAGAGAGAATATTTGATTTTGAAGGGTCATACAATATCTTTAAAGGTTATACTGTCATGGATGACTGGCAGCCAATAACCATGATCAAGAAGGTTGATCCACTAGAAATACTGATTTTTAACAATTTCTAACCTAAAATCTTCCTTGATTATGTTTGAGATGGCCAACTACTTAAAAGCCTGTATCCACAATCAGTTAACATGTTCCTGATAGAGAGACAGACAACCTGAAAACATAAGAATCATCCCTTATGTGATGAGATCAATTATAAGATTATATTACTCTTGTTGAAATTTCCCACTCTAGGCCACATTTTTATATGTAGTCTAACTTTAGGGCAGGTGTGAGTGCAGAACACCCTCAGGCATTTCCATCTTCTGGTTCAAAGTGATACAATCAATAGGTGACTTGTTACCTCTCTCTAACACAAAAGCCATATATATTGGAATATTTCCCTGCCCCTTTTGTCTTCCCCCAATATGTTCTCTGGGGATTCCTTTATTTTTTTTTTTCATTCTCTACTGAGTAACCATGAGGAAAGAAGAAGTTTACCAGACTAGTTGCTTCTTTACCTACATGGATCTTACCAGCAGTTTTCTAGCCTTCCTCATTAGCAACATGATGAAGGGAAGCCTATCAGTGACATGACTCTATATGACTCTAACACCCTGTGAACTTGATGAATTCTTTCTATTTTTGCTTGGTTTAACTAATTATGCCTGTGCTAGACTCCCTGTCCAAAAAACTCTGGAGTAAATATTGAAACTCATATGTCAGGGAAGTACTGCTGTGAGATGTCCTTCTGTATGCTGTAATATGTATTGCTCCTATTGATTAATAAATAAAGCTGCATTGGTCTTTGGCAGGGCAGGATGGAACCAGGCAGGAAAATCCAAGGGAGATAGTGGGAAGAGAAAGGAGAGTGAGGGGAAATGCCAACCTGCAGCCCAATGAGCAACAAGATGTCAGTTGACAAGTAACACCATGACCAAGTGGCAACATATAGATTAATAGAAATGGGTTGAGTTAAGTTATAAGAGCTAGCTAACAAGAGGCCTGACCCATAGGCCATAGAGTATATAAATAATATAAGCTTCTGTGTGTTTATTTGGGACTAAGCGATTGTGGGACTTGGGTGGGAGAGACACATGTTGACCACGGGGCGAGGCAGGACCAGAGAAACTTCTGTCTACAAATGGAGCCGAACCTGGTAGCAAAAATTTCCATCCAAAACCCAAGAAACTTTGAAAACAGGTTCTAAAATGGAGCCAAGTGCATGTTCCTACTTGTGTCTCCCAGGCAAGCCGTGATATAGAGACATTGTGGAATGCAGGCTTGAGCTACAGTATGGCAGGTTTTACATTGCTATAGATTATAGTTTATTACAAATTAAATTTTGTTATACTGTATGTATATTTCTACTCTTGTTTAAGGTATTATGTTTATGCAACTCATTTGAAATTTTAATGTATAACTAATAAATACAGATTAATAATTAGTCATCTATGATAAACTTATAGTCAAGTTAGTTAAGTTTTCTAGGTTATACATAGCTATATTTCAACTAGGTAAGCAATCTTCAAATACTTCAAAGACCTACAGAATGCCACATTTAAATGTTTTAAGAACTTAGACTTTTCTGGGCAATGGGACATGTCTGCTGCTGGCAGCACTAATTACTTCAAAGAGTTTGATGGGCATCGAAGAAACTCATTATGGAGTTTAATTTCTTTGTAGCAAAAGTTAGCCACCGGGGAAAAAAGTGTTCCTGCCTGGACTGCTTGACAATATGTTATATAGACTGGACATTCAGGACCCATAGGAAGGTGACCACTAAACTTTGCCTAAAGAGGGCAAGATGGCCTTTCAGGTTCCTGCCTCACAGAGGAGACTGCCAGACACTCTGCGGGACACAGGGAGAAGTGATTGATGAATTTTGCCAATAGGCGAAACAATCCTTAAAATTTCCTGTTTCACTGTAAACTATGCCAGAGACTCTAGGCCTATAAGATGAAGATTGATGGCCCAACATTACAGAGGAAATTTGGATAACTCTTCAGGCAGCCAGCTATCTATGCCATTTCTAGAATTATGGAAGTTGTTTTTCAATGCACTTACTCTTTACTCAGGTAATATTATATCCTTCTGGGGTCTTCGATAGAGTTGAAAATTAGATAGTTATCATCATAGCTTTCTTTACGATAAAAGATAAATTAGATATGAAACTTTAGACTTACAAATATAGGATAGACTATAGAATATTTTCTTTAATTTTTCCAAATACAAATAAACTAGATATTATAGCTGTAATTTTTATTTGATAACTGTTCTATTATATGTAACTTTACTATGTTAAAGTTAAAACCTTCCTTTTTGATTAAACAGCTGTGAACATGTATTGCTCCCATTGACTAATACATAAAGCTGCATTGGCCTATGGCAGGGCAGGATGGAACCAAGGGAGATAGTAGGGGGAAAAAGGAGAGTGAGGAGAGACGCCAGCCCGTCACTCAATGAGCAACAAGATGCCAGCAGACTGGTAAAACCAGGGCCACATGGCAACATACAGATTAATAGAAATGGATTGAGTTAAGTTATAAGAGCTAGCTAACAAGAGGCATGACCTATAGACCATAGAGTGTATAAATAATATAAGCCTCTGTGTGTTTACTTGAGACCAAGCACCTACTGGACATGGGTGGGAGAGATTTATCCAGACCATGGGGCTGGCTAGAACCAGAGAAACTTCGGGCTATAAGTCAGTCCACTTCTAATGGCTATATAGGTAACAAAGATTGTCACCTCTCTTATGGGATGAACCCCTAATACTTGCCTTAAATATTTCATTTGATTATCTCTCTTAAATTTATTATCGGTTAGTCCATGTTACATTTATCAGTTTAGACCTGAAGCAAGAATGATAGTGTTCATGATGAATTCCCCCTTTAAAATGGCTATCATCAGTCCAGCTTCTTGAAGTAGGAAAGCCACATTTTGATTTATCATATGAAATATTGGATTATGTACCCATAATTTAGGATATTTTGAATACAGACACAAACAAACAAAAGCAAAACACCAAAACAACAACCTCTAAAAGAACTTGAATCAAGACAGTCTTTGGCCTGTCAATGTCACAGCAACTGGAAATTGAAAACAAAACTATAGCAATGTGTTATGAGGAAGAAACCAAGAAGACAGTCATGGAACACAACAGTCTACAGCTGTGAACACATATTCTATCTCAGCTGCAGAAGAACAGGGCTGGAGAGGCCAAACAGAAAGTACAGGCATGAAGACCCAGTAAAGCCTGCCTTTCTAGCCTCCCACCAAATCAAGCAGATTCTGCCTTTATCATTGCAGATGCCTGTGGCTATAGATTGTCTATAACATGGCAATCTGACTCTTGGATACAAGTTGAAATGTGTGATTTCCCAAGACTCCTGGGATACTGCTAATTCAAATGAGTTTCCTGGGTCTAGCCAGCTCAAAGAGTCAGATCACTGTGGTGATATTTTATTTGTGCTGAAATGTAATGATATTTTCTTTGTGCTATAATAAATAAAGCTTGCCTGGAGATCAAAGGAAAAAGCCAGCTGTTATAAGTAAACAAAGAAGTCTGGCAACAGTAGCGTATGCCTTTAATTCTATCACTTGGCAGACAAGGAATGTCTGGATCTCTATGAGTTCAAGGCCACACTGGAAACAGAACCAGGTGTGGTGGCACATGCCTTAATTGCAACATTAGTTAACCATGGAGGTTTGGAGGTCTGTGCAAACAGACAAGAAGTGACAGAGCTGGGCAGGAAAAGGAAGTGATGTTGCTGGACAGAGAGAGCAAATCAGATGGCAGAAGAGCAAGGCATATAGGTGTGGGTAGACAAGAAGTATCTCACTTTTGGAAGCTGTGGAGTTGGTGCAGTAAGATTAGATGTGACTTTCCCTATTTCCCTGGTCTCTCGGGTTTTCACCCCTATATTGGTGTCTGTGTTTTTTATTTAATAAGAGCATTTAGAAATTCATCTATAGATCACATCATAGCTGGCCAATGTTGGAGGCACAGAGCTGTTGAAATTTCTAGTTTCTTCTTCTAAGAACACAGAAAATATGTCGTGTAAAACAGTGAACTAAAATTTAAGAAACTTATCATGGGGTCTGGTATTACTTTTTAGCCTGCTATAGGAAATATATCGACCTTATAACATGGCAATAGAGTGACATCTTGGAGTCTCTTTTTGGTCTCCCATTTCTATGATCCCATTAGACAACCAAGAAGGTGAAAAATAAAAAATAAAAAAGGGAAAAGTTGGGAGAAGAGAATTAAGATGAATGACTGAACTCTTGTGGTACAGGAAAGTCTATGGTTATGGTGGTACCAAAAAAGCTTTATGGGCATTGCCATTTTGGTTAATGTTATGTGATTGCATTAACCAAGATTGTGGAAAAGTCACAGTATCATTTTGATGAGGATATGAATCAATATTGTGACAAAGCCACACTTTCTGTCAGTGGTGAGCTCAGCTCTAGGATAAAATGAATCCATCCCTCTTCATTGGGGAATGAGTCCCCTCTTTTTAAAAGCACCAAAGTTAGATAAGCATGGTGATAGTCTAGAAAGGGGTGCTTTTGAAGTGTTTAGAAAAGATTATAGAGCCTGGGAAAAAGAAATAATTCCCAGACAAAACAGGAAGTTGCCCATATGCACTCACAGAAGTTACAACATCACACACAGGACCTCTGCAAGCTCAAACTAGAAAAATCCAAGTACGATACTAAATTTCACCCATAGCAGAGGAACTCTTGGCAATTGATTGCTGCTGGGAGAGGAAGGAGTAGGCATGCTTAAAAGTTGTGGTCCCTTGTTGATCAACCGTGCTCTAATGCACAGTCTCACACCAAAGTATGTTGGTAGTAAAAATTAGACTCTATGGAATATTTTGAAATGAGAAATAAATATTGGGCAGAATGGATCTTGGAGGAGTTTTAAGGAGAAGGTGAATTTAATCAAAATGCATTGTATGGAATTCTCAAAGAATTAAGAAAAAATATTTTTAAAAGAAAAATTTAGTATTTTACAGTGTAAAAACAAGATATGTCATATGTTTAAAATATTCTTTGCAGCTTTTGGTGCATTTATGCCAAAACTTTTGGGGGGAAATAGTTGAGGTAGGGTCTCCTATAGGCCAAGCTGACTTCAGATTTGCATTGTAGAAGAGGAGGGCTTTAAACTGATTCTCCTACTTCCATCTTCCATGTGTCTCAAATTACAAGTATGTGCCTAAAATGTTTTACTTAAGAATCCTTTCTATTATTACCAAAAATCATTCTCTTTAAGAATTATTTACAATCTTTAAAAATTAACTTAAATTTTAACTTTTAGTTTTTAATACATGCTTTTTGGAACCCAGTGCCTATGGTGGGAAACCTTGTCAAGCCTTGGTGCAGGGGGAGGGGCTTGGACCTGCCTCAACTTAATGCACCAGGTTCTGCTGACTCCCCATGGAAGGACTTGCCTTGGAGGAGGAGGGACTGAGGGGTGCATTGGGGGGAGGCAGAGGGGCAGGAGGAAGGAGGAGAGAGAGATCTGTGGTTGGTATATAAAATGAATAGAAAATTTCTCAATAATAAAAAAAGAAAAGAAGACTCAAAACATATTGTAGGACAATTTTAAAGGTATTAAGAAACAGAAAAATTATATTAAATGTGAATAACTTCTAAAAAATAGAACTATTTTTCTGTAGAGTTATATATAAACATCATATGAAATTAATATGCTCTATAATGTATATATATATTTTTTGAAATAAGTAACCATAGTAGAAATAATATTGAGGGTTTTTATATTTCTATTGACTTGACACTTTCTCAGCTGTTAGTTTATCAGCTCTCCATTTCAGATACATAAGGCAAAGCCACTATAATTTATAAATCAAATTAAGTGTAATTTATTTCACATAACTATAATAATTATATAAATATAAATTAACATAAATATAAAGCAATTAAAACATTTTACCTAAAAATAAGACAATTGTAAAGATAACAAACTTGGAAGAGTACATGTTTCTACTACAGGGGAGAAGATAAAATGAGTTTAAAATAAAATCTTGCATAGACTTTACAGTGTCTGTACATGAGCACAAGGATGAAAACCTGTAGCATGAATCTTAGAGAGTCTTTTTAATAAAACAAACCCAAGGCCAGTTATTGGGGTAAATGCTGGAAGATCAGAGAGACAGAACAAGCCACAGCTAACCTCACTTGGCCAACTTCTCAGCTGATCTTGTTTCCTCAGACTAGAAGCTTCTGTGTCCTCATCCCAATGGCTCTCACCTGAACTGTGCTGCTAGAAGCCTGAAAGCTTAACCAACCAAATGCTTAACCAGCCAAATGCTTAACCAGCCAAATGCCTAACCAGCCAAATGTTTCTAGTTTCTGGTCCTCACGCCTTATATACCTTTCTGCTTTCTACCACCACTCCCTGGGATTAAAGGCTGGCTTTCTGGGATTAAAGGCGTGTGTCACCACGCCTGGCTGTTTCCAATGTGGCCTTGAACTCACAGAGATCCAGAGGGATTTCTACCCCTGGAGTGCTAGGATTAAAGGTGTGAGTGCCACCATTTTCTAGACTTTGTATCTAGTGACTGTCCTGTCTCTGACCCCAGATAAGTTTATTAGGGTGCACAATATTTTGGGGAACATAATACCACCACAATAACCCATTTCTAAGACCTAATTAAGGATTTTCCTTAATCTCTATTTTGTACAATGCATAGCCATAGGAAAGTTACCTGTTCATGAAATTATAGACATGTATGTAGTAAAATAATGTCGCGGTCAGTTTACCAGCTTGCACACAGATTTGTTATAGTGACATAGTGATCATTGCATAACAACTAAATTATTGCTCAGAGAACAAATTTTTCTGCAAGTGATGTGCCATGTGGCAAATAGAAAAACTCTCAGTGAACATGCTCATCATTTCTGCACTCATTTTATCCTGAGATAGTCGAATTTTTCAGAGCTTATATTCTTATTTTCTCCAAATATGCTCTTAATTTTTTTTTCTTCTGTGGCCGCATTAGCAGACCCAGCTTCACACCCTTTAGGCACATAGGGGTGTTGAAAATATTGTTGCTTAGCAACTGGAGGCTGCACATTGGAACTCCACTTTTCTGATGAAAGTGACAGAAGAAAGATAGTGACATCAATAGCTTTGTGGTTTTTTTTTTTTTTTAACCTTAACAGCTTCAGTGAGAGAGAAGACGACAGGAACAATGAAAGGAAAACTCAAAAGACTGAAATAGAGGAAGATTTGCTGCAAGGAAAAGAAGTGGAATGCGATCTCTAAAAGAGTATAAGGGATTCATAGAAACACTTATGAAATATTAGAAATTAATGCAAACACTGAATGAGAACTACATGTTTAGATGCTGTGTGTCTGTCAGTGGGCTACTTTAGTGAGGGGGAAAACCAAAAATGTAAAACAGTCTTGATCTTGAGATCAGTACACTGGAACTTCCCTGAACTTTCCAGATCCCATCTATTTTGGCTAACAGTAATATTCCAGGTATTACTTTTATCTGAGAATCAGAAAGCACGTCTGAAGTGAATATTTTTGACCTTTGAAACTTACCAGATGGTTCCAAAGGAGACACAGAAGGAATAATAAAAAGGTAACAGGAATATATGACATTGAAATTCTCCACAGAATCAAAAATCTCATTCAGCTTAATGAAGAGAGACCATCTCAGTAGCAATGGTTTAAAAAGAAAGAAAAGAAAATCCTCTGGCTGATTTTGAAAGAAATTGAACATGTACTGAGCTGCAGAAAATGCAGAGGGATAGTGGTGATAGAAAGAGCACTCTTCTTTATTTCAACTTGAATGACTGCAATGTTAAGCCAAAATTATTTTTTAAAATGACATAAATACAACTAACAGTAAAAACACTAAGCTGATAATGTCAATTATTTAAAGTATCTGCAATGGGTGTTCATTGTCTTTAAGAATTATTATTTACCTTGAGCTTCAGTGTACTCCTCTGGAGAAAAGATGGCAATGAAACCTAATTTATGAAATCTGAATCTTAAATTAGATAATATTTGCATTATCTGCCAAATGATTTCTTTTACCGGCAGTTTAGTATGCTCACTCTGCACATAATACAAAATAACAGCTTATGCCATATTGATAAAATAGTAACCACTAGAATTCTAGTGCTGTAGCTAATGTTGATGGATAAGCATATAAAATACATATAATTCATCATTGCTGTGTGTGTGTGTTAGTGTGTGTGATGTGTGGGCATCCACTGTGGCTAACATGTAGAGGTCAGAGGGCAACTCAAAGCAGTGATTTATCTCCTTCCACCATGCGATATGGGGAATGAATGCAAGTCAAGAGGATTGCTCAGCAACCACTTATGACTGCAGAGCTATGTCACTAGTCTCAAATAATTTCAAAAGTTTTTTCTTCACTGCTGGGAGGAGTACAACCTGGTGCATCTTCTGTAGAAATAAGTGTATAAGTTCCTCATAAAGAAGGAAATAGATGTACCACATGATCCAGCTGTACAATTCTTCTTTATATACCCAAAGGACTCCATATCCCACTCTAGAGATACATGTTTATCTGTTTATTGTTGCTATAGTCACAGTCATCAGGAAATTGAAACAGTCTTGATAGCTATCAACTGATGAATGGGTAATGAAAATGAGGTATAATAATACATGCAATATTTTATGAGCTATTACAGACAATGAAATAATGAAATTGACAGGTAAATGGGCAGAATTGGAAACAATCACTCTAAGTGGGGTAACCCAGAGCTATAATGACAAAAGTCATGTTTTCTTTCACTTCTGGGTGTTAGCTTTGAGTCTTCAAATATATGTGTTCTGTTTGGAACATCCACAGAGGTCTGAAAATTACTGCGGGCCCATGGGGAGAGGCTTCCAAAGGAGATGAGATAGTATTCACCAGTAAAAAGGGTTGAATAGGAACAATGGGATGTTGTTATGCAAGTTATTCTATAAATTGGGGTACGGGAAAAGAGAGCATGGTAGAGGAGGGAGTAGGGAAGCATTAACACTAAATACTTTTCACAGAATCATATGGAAACCTACTACTGTGTGTATGGAGCTGGTCTATAATGCAGCAACAAACCCCTTCAAGACACCAGAGGCTAACAAATAAAAATCTCAATGCCTTGTAAGAGTTACTTTCTGTATTTTTTTAAAATATAAATCAAGGGAGAGGTAAATCTTCTTTCATATAACACAGTTTTTTCCAATTCTACATTCTATAAATATCTGGATTGTAAAGTTAGTTTCAAGACTTTACAATTTGGTTAGTTCAGCCCTGTCTGAAATGATGTTTCGTCTGCATCTATGATAAGGTAAAAGAAACAAGAAACTTGAGGAAAAGAAATAGCAGGCCATTGATTGCATTCTGATTATCTTTGTGACTCTTAGTTCTGAGCTTGGGTCAGGATTGATCATTCCCTCCACAGTATTGTGTGTTCCTGAGCCTCTGGTCCAACCACTTCAGGAAAGGCAGATGGAATAGAAGTATCTGAGGCTTGAAACATGTACTTTGATTATGATTTTGACATTCTATGAGAACTATACAACATGCCATACTCTGAAAGTCAAGATATAGAAGGACATTGAGCAGAGGAATAGGAAAGTAGTTGGCCAAGATAGACAAAATAATAATAGCAGATGGTAAAGTATTTACAATGTGTTCTAAAATCTTTTCTACTTACATGATTCATTTTGTTAACACATAGGAGATGTTCCCATTTTCTCTACTCACTATTAACAGAAGAAGAAATTAGGGGTACAGACTCTTTAGCACCCTAATGTTTTATACACTCAAGTATCTTGGTTGCATTTTGCTTTGCTATGATTTTTTAATTTAAAAATACTTTTAGATTTCTTCTTACAAAATTTCAAGAACATATAAACTGTACTTTTATTTACTTCCCAATCCCTACCTCTGAATTTCCCAGGGTCTCTCACTACTCATCTCTGGCCCAACTTCATATCTTCTTTTTGTTTTAAAATGTCTTTTGAGTCCAGTTGGTGCTACCCATATGTGAATGATTTGTAGTCATCCACTGGGGCATTGAGAGCCTAACAGTGGTAATTCTTCCCTTGAGTAAAGTGACTTCTGTCTCCAGTAGCCATTAACAGCCCATACCTCCTCAGCTAAAAGTGACGCCTCAGGAGCCAATATATAGGTCATCCAGACAAAAACTAGGTAAATGAACTCTTGAGCAGAGCGCTGGAACATTTCTTCCTCTTCATTCAGGAATGCTGAGTCTATGGACTGATTCAGGTCAAGATTGATTGGGTCTGTGGCAAGTCTTATAATTCAAGTCAGAGTTCTGTTTGGACTGAGTGGTTTCCTGCTGAAACAGATCAAATCGGACTTTGATAGGCTTCCCAACTAATTCACTTTTAGAGAAACCTTTATCAACCAGCCAAAATCAAAGTTCCACAGAGTCAGATTGTTACAACTATTGTTTTGCTTGGTAGAAATAAAATGAGATAAGACAAAAGAGAAACACAAATCATGTTTATTAAGAGCATGAGAGAAACCCATAAGGTTTTTTGTCCTCCTCTTCTCTCTCTTTTGTATTTATTTATTTATATTTGCATAAACTAAAGGCAAGCCAAGTGGAGAGACCTAACAGCAGAAAACAGAATATGCCAGATGGTCTCTTGACACAAGGAAGGAAGCTCTGGGAGGCTAATGAAAGATGGGGTAGGTCACATGTAGGATTAATCAGAGGTTTGTACTTGGCATTTTTTTTTATTTTGGTTGAAGTAAAGGACCCCCCCCCCC
>CABHPH010074656.1:0-69518 GCA_902168325.1 Peromyscus nudipes | reverse complement strand
ACACACACACACACACACACACACACACACACACACACACACACAGAGAATATTGGAGTAAACGTAGCTGAGGAAATATATGACCACAGAGGCACCTGCCATCATTATCTTGGTTCCAAGTTACAACAGATTCCAATTATTACTCAGTAGATGAGGATATGATGAATATCTTTGACTGTGTACTGAAACAATCTTTGATAAAAGAACCTCATGTAAACTATTCAACTAAGTTGGAGTTCTTTTAAGGGTAGATAAAATTCCCAATCTAAAAAAAATTAGAAATAATTTTTCAGAAATGAGAGAAAAATACTTATAAACCAAAATAAGTAAAGAGGGGAAGAGGTTGATTATGAGTCAGCTTGAGAAATAAATGTATGGATGCTTGATAAAATATATAAACAATGGTTCAATGAATGAAACCCCCCAGTTCAGAATAATGTAGCCACCAGGGGGGACTGTGACCTTTCACAGAAATCTCAGTGACTCAAGTGTTCAAATTCAACGGACCCAGAACAGTTGCTCACTGGCCCATTACAGTGTTATACCAGCTGCTTCCTCCCAGGGGCAAACCCACAGCACAGAGCACAGGGCCTCACTGGATAGGCATCTCACAGTGTAACGTCTCTGAGAGCTGAGGACCAGTGGTGGAAAGCTGGTAACAGCTCATGTTTACATAATCCACAGCAGAAAAATTTCACAGGAAAGAGCAGTCTTGTGCTGAGAAGCTACAGATAAAACACAGCATATCAGAATCACAGAACTTAGAAATTAGACTACAAATTGTGGTAATATATTTTGTACTCCAATAAAGCTTACCTGGGGATCAGAAGACAGAGCCAGCCACTAAATTAGACATAGAGGTCAGGCAGTGGTGGCACACACCTTTAATCCTATCTCTTGGAAGGCAGAGATCCATCTGGATGTCTGTTAGTTCAAGGCTTCACTGGGCTACATGAGAAAAATAGAACCAGGCAGTGTTGACATATGCCTTTAATCCCAGAAAGTAATATGGCAGGACACAGAAAAGTATATAAGGTGTGAGGAAACAGGCACTTGCTCTCTTTAGGCTGAGGATTTTGTAGAGGTAAGAACTAGTGATTGGGTGTTCTGCTTCTCTGATCTTTCAGTTTTTACCCCAATATCTGGCTCTGGGATTTTTATTATAAGACCATTTAAGATTCATGCTATAATGGATGTCTCTGTAGAGACAGAGATCAGGAGAGCTGCAATGTGAACACAGTCTTTTGGTCATGATGAGTGTGGACCTTTTAACCAGCAGGGGACACTGTGAGGCAGTCTGTGTTTGTAGTAAAATAAGGACTATTTGCTCAAAAAAGTTTTGGCATAGAGAAGATACCATTGGCTCACTGATTAGGAATCAGTAGCTGCATCTTCTCCAGCCTGGAAGAAGACTTTCACATGGTTCAGCAGGTACTTCCTCCTGTGGGGTCCCCAGTGAATAAATAACCCTCAATCCTCCCAAATGTGTGTGAGCTGAGCATCAGCACTAAGGCTGAGGGAGGAGCAGAGGCCATCATGGATGGAAACACAGTGGTAGGAAAGGCTCTGTGTGTGGAATGAGGAGTGAATACAATGAGACTGAGGCAGGGCTTCCCAGGGTAAGGGTCAGGAGCTGTGTCCCTCATGAGGGGACTGTGCCCTTCCTCCTGCTCTTCCCTTAGGTCACAGGTAGGAATGTGCATTAGCAGGTCTCAATTCCCACTCAGCCTTGTCCATCTTGTCCAGAAATCCATGGGAATGTCTACTCTGGTCTCTGCCACATGTATTCTCATACTGATTGCCGGGTTCCTCTGCCACACTGTGCTGACTCAGCTGCCCTCACAGTGCATCCTCTGGAGCATGTGCCACACTCCCTTGCAGCCAGAGCAGTGGCTGAAGTGTGGGATCTCTGCTTCTCTGCTTCCAGGAGAATCCAAGACCCAACTGAAATCTCCTGTAGGACCACACAGACCTGAATTTATCTTAGAACTCTTGAGCAACAGTGACTTGTTTGTGTCCAAAGATTTCTCAGACTTTACAAGGGTATTGGTCATTCTTAGAATGCAGCCTTGGATGAAGCTGATTCTTACTATTCTCAAACTCATCTTAACGGAACATATATTCATTAAAATATGAAAGTTAACTAAAAGAGAGTAAAAACTTGGGTTCATATGCCTTATATCTTTTGAGTATCCTTCACTGGCATACTTCCTAGGTGGCATTAAGATACTAAAAAGTCCATGGCCAAGTAAAAAGCAATAAAAAGCTTGTTCTATGACAAAATACACACTAGAGAGTCCCAAGAATACACAGGGAGACTTGATAATGAGTCCAGGGGCACATGTCATTTTGTCTGAAGTCATTAACATGAGTGTCTACTATGGTCAGCATTGTTAACACGACCAGCAGAAGCCAGGCATGAGGCCTCAGTGTATTCCTTCAAGCCCCAGGGCTACATGACATGTTCCCTTTCCTTTGCTGTCAAGCTCAGCACTGTAGCTAGAGTTTTCCTGCCGGGCCCACAGTCAGGACAAATCTCTCTCATCCACCAGTCCTACAGCCGCTCAGACCCAACCAAGTAAACACAGAGACTTATATTGCTTAAACTGTTTGGCTAATGGCTCAGGCTTCTAGCTATCTAGTTCTTACATCTTAAATTAATCCATTTCTATAAATCTATACCTTGCCACATGGCTTGTGGCTTACCGGCATCTTCACATGCTGTTTGTCATGGCGGCAGCTGGCAGTGTCTCCTCAGCCTTCCACTTCCCAGAATTCTCTCCTCCTTGTCCCGCCTATACTTCTTCCTGCCTGACCACTGGCCAATCAGTGTTTTATTAGCAACACATTTGCCATACAGAACATCCCACAGCACAGCACTGTCTCTAACCCTGTCACCACTACCACATCTGTGTCCATGTTTTACTCTGAATGTTCTGTCACAAGCCAGGCCCGGGCCCTGAGATCTCAGCATGTAGTCACTACCCTCCCCACCTCCTCACTGCTCAGGTGTACCTTCTTTGAAAGAAACTTCTAGATCCAATAGGCCCTAAGTTGATAGAAGTACAATCTATCTACTGTGTAGAAGTATAATTTCTCCATCATGGGAATGCTGGACACACGATGGGAAACTTAGCTCTGGTTCTCATGGGAAGATTCATCTATCTGTTTTTCTGTCCACCTGTCAGAGCTTTCCTGCCTCGAGGCCCAGATCTTGCCTCCAAATATTTACATTATCTTAGAAAGAATTCAATGTGTCTTGTGGAACTACAAATAAATGGCAATAGATTTACATTATTATCCTGTTTTGGTAATCATATTTCAATCAATAATCTTTTGTGAAGAAGTTCAAAATAGGTTTGATGTCAAAATCTTGTTAGATATTTAAAATAAGTTTATTGAGCTGGAATGTTCATAAAATACATACCCATGTTAGAGACAAAGTTTGGTAAGTGCACACACATATAATTTATATAAAATACTTATTTTCAAATGTGTTATGATATATATTATTTGTTAAATAATTTAAATCCTCCCTATCTACCCTACATTTTCACCTCTACATTAATCCCATGAAGCTTGAATCTAGTGATCTGCTTTGTTACTTGAAACTACATCCCATCATTTTAGAAACAGGCACTTATACTACAAAATTACAGCCTTCAAATACCTGACAAAGTGATTCCAAAACTCAGTTATATGCTTGTGTGTACATGCACTTGATCCTTTCTAGTTTCTGTGCAGGGTATACAGACATACTATGGTTTCTTTGTTATGTGACACACATTTGGGTTATCTGAATGATGAATAATTCTGCCTTGTATTAATATTTCCATGTATTAATGCATGAGCACACTTGAGCAGAATGATAAGCCATATGAGAAAGTGATGCTAACTGTAAAATGGACTGCTTTTGGAAAGCTTGTTACCTCGTGTTGTGCATCAGAGATTCACTTGTTTCATAACCTTGCCCCCTTCTGCTCTTGTCATTCAGTTCTCCAATTCATTTTTTGTGCTTGTGTAGTGAGGCATCATGGTGATCTGATATTGCAGCTTTAGACTCATTATACTATACACAATCATCTTGCATGAGGTGAAAACTGATGAAGAAAGAAATGAAGTTCAAGTCACGTTCCCATCCTTACCTTGCTAACCGTGAGCTCTTTAAATTACTTTGACTCTTTCTCCTTATTCCCTCCTTTACATTGGCCTGCATCTTCCGATGATTCTCACTGTCAGTAGGGTAAGACTTGGTGGAGCATGGCTTGCACTGCTGATGCCCCTCCAGGACACTAGACAGAAGACACTTTTGTCTCTGCAAAAGGAAAGGCAGCTGAACAGTAATGCAATGCTCTTGACCTATGTTCTTAAAAATATTCAGTCAGTAACTTGTGTCAACTTGATAACTTGCATCTGACAGCATATAATCAGCCTGGAAGAGGAGTTCATTTGCATTAATGCCCGGCCCCATGTTAGGAGTTATAGTAAGCACTGTGGCACTGCCTTTTGCTGAGCAATCTTGAGAAGAGCAGACCTGGACCGGGAGTCATGGCCTGGACTTCTGTTTGGATCACACTTCTGGCTCACTGCACAGGTCAGGGGGTCTTTTAGGGCCAGAGTGCGTATGCAATGGTGTACTTCTTTTCTCTGCTTTGCTACTGACCACTGAATTTCTCAATTGTTTGCAGGGGCCATTTCCAAGGCTGTTGTGACTCAGGAATCTTCACTCACCACATCTCCTGGAGGGACAGTCACACTCACCTGTGGCTCAAGTACTAGGGCTGTTACCACCAGTAACTTTGCCAAGTCGGTCCAAGAAAAATCTTACCGGGTACACAGTGGCCTAATAGGTGATACCAGCAACAGAATCCCAGGTGTTCCTGCCCGATTCTCAGGCTCCCTGCTTGGAGACAAGGCTGCCCTCACCATCACAGGGGCACAACCTGATGATGAGGCTATGTATTATTGTGCTCTATGGTACAGTGACCATTTCCACAATAGCATGTGCACATGGAGAAGTAGAACACAAACACCCTGGTGGAGCCTTACGACCACTGTCTTCTAACTATGTGACTACATCTCCCTAGGCTCAGAGAGCATGTTCTCTATTACTGCAGAGAAAATCATAAAAGCCTTTATCTGAGGCTAAAAAAGTTTTATTTCAACACATTTTATGAAGCCTGTCCTGGAACTTGCTCTGTAGACCAAGCTGTCCTGGAACTCAGAGAGATCTACTGGCCTCAGCCTCCCTAATGCTGCTTTTAAAGGCATGTTCCACCACCATCCAGCCCTTTTAAGTTTGTTCTTTTTATTATGTTGCCATGCCTAGCTAGGGTTCCAGGACCAAAGCCACAGTTTCCAACAACATAGAAAAAAAACAAAGGCTACTTGTAAGTAAGTAATTCATAAAGCAAGCAAACCAGAATTGACAGAAACTTAAAACCTAAAGGACCTGGACAGATATAATCTAAGACCTGAGAGATGACAACTGCTAATCTATATTATTATATACAGCATAACTATGTATTAATGTAGAGGGAGGACCAAATGCCTTGTTTAATTAAAACAGATAAAAAGGGGATTTATGAGCACTAAGACAGCTCTGCTTTAGTCTAACAGAAGGATGAACACTCTCAAGGCCACAGGATATTACACAGAGTTACAGGAAACACACAAAGCTGGGACAGATAATCAAAGGATGTCTAAGAAAAATCACAAAATAAACAAAGTGAAAGGAATTAATATACAGCTATCAATAACTCTGAATATAATGATTTTAATTTCTCAAAAATTACAGAGTAGCAGATTAGATTAGAAAATACAATGTCTCTTTTGCAGGATCTAAGAAACCCAACTCAACATTAATGACAGATAGCACTTTAGAGTAAAGGAAAGGAAAAGATATTCTAAGCAAATGCAACTAAGAAAGAAGTAGCCATCATTATTTCTATCATTATTTCTGGCCAGAAGAAATAATAATACTTGTCAGAGGAACTGTTCAGTGACAGGATATTACAATTCTAAACATACCCACCAAATGCAGTCCACTCAATTTCATAACTGAAATACTCCTGGGTAGAAGTCCATAGGTTAGTGCCAATACATTGGTACTAGGTAACATCAATATCTCACCCTTACCAATAGACAGGTCATCTAGAAAAATATAAATTGAGAAGTGTTAGTGTTACATGATATCATAAATCAATCTGAACAACAGATCTACATAACATTTTACTGCAAAACTAAACACATCACAGTCTTATCAGCAGTCCAGGGGAGTTTTCTCCAAAACTGATGATATGTTAGAAAACAAAACAAATCAAATTTCAACCAAAAGAGAAAAACTAAATACCATCTTGAATTCCATCTGACCATGGGAATAAAGGTAAGTATCAAGAGCAAAAGAACTCATGAAAAGTACAGAAACTAAATAAAAATGGACTGAATTATAAGGCCAGGCAAGCAAGAAATCAATAAGGTAATTTTAAGGAATGTCTGGAATTGAAAGAAGGCAGACACAATGAAGGCAGTAGAGTGATGTTTATATTGCTAAAAATCTACACAAAAATTTGAAATTATTTTCTTTATTTTTATGATTACAATTATATCACTCCCCTCTTCCCTTTCATCCTTCCACACCCTCCCATGTATCCCTTTTTGTTCACCTTCAAATTAATGGCCTCTCTTTTCATCAATTGTTGTTAGACACATATATGTTTATACATATTTATTTATAAATATATAATACAGCCTGTTTAGTCTATAAAATGTTGCATGTGGTATATAAAAATTTAAAAGATATCAAAAATTTTGAAATATCAAAGTTTTTAAAGAAATCTCAAACTAATATGCCAATGTTGTACCTTAATTCTTTCTCAAAAAAAAGAACAAACTAAATTCAAAAATAGTGGATGGGAAAAAGTAATCAAAATCAGGGTTGAAATTAATAAAATAGAAATGAAAAAAGCAACCACTTAAAGAAACAGCTGATTCTTTGAAAAGATAATATTGACAAACCCTTGGCCAACTATACAAAAAGAAAACTCATATTAATAAAACATGATATTAAAATGTAGACCCTTGTTCAAGGAAGATATGGGTGTAAAGGGGCTGAGGAATCTTCCTTACAGGCTAAGAAAAGCAGCTGAGGCCTGGTATGTGGCAGTAAATTCCCTGCCTGGAGGCTCAGAAAAGTCACTTTGTGAATCTGTGAAATGAAGCCTGGACTGTGTTAGAGACATCAAGGTGTTGGAGATGCCTGACACATGTGATACCTGCCTAGGAGAGCTGCAGACAAGGTGTGGAACTAGGCCAAGAGAGAGAAATGTGCTGGAGCTAATAAAGCTGAATAGAGTTTGTGGTGCTGGATTTCAGTTCTGCTTTGGTCCAATGCTCCTCAATATATCTGTTTGTCATAGTTAGCATACAGTTTTGAGTCCCACAAGAGACTTTGGATTTTAAAATAGTTTTGACACTGGACCCATAAGCCTACCCTGCACTGATTGGGAACAGGTAAAGGCCCCATCTTCAGACCGGGCAGACCAGGTCTGTAGCCCCTAGGCCCAGGCGGCACATTCCATGTGCCTCCCCCAAGCCATTGGAGCTCCAGGGACCCAACAGCTGCCTCTTCCCCCACCCCCTCGCCAAGACAACCATCCCCTGCAACATCAGTGACCACCAGTCCTATAAGCCCACCCTGCACTGATTGGGAACGGGTAAGGCCCAATCTCTGGACTGGGCAGACCAGGTCTCTATCCCCTAGGCCCCAGGGGCACATTCCATGCCTCTCACCCCACCCTCAGCCAGTGCAGCTCTAGAGAGTGGGCAGCAGACTTGTCCCCTACACCGCTCACCAAAACAATCATCCCCTACAGCACCAGTGACCACAGGAGCCATAAGCTCACCCTACACCAATTGGAAATAGCTGCTGCCTGAGACAGAGCCCACTAGTGCCTATGAGACTCAGAGATGCTCCCTGAGACACAGAGTCCATCAGTACCAATTGGACCAAGAGCCCCGATTAGACCAAGAGCTACCATTGGACCAAGAGTTTCAACTGAACCAAGAGAGGCTCCCTCAGACACAGACACCACTTGCACCTAGTGGAGGAAGAGATGAGTAGATGCCAGTGCAAAAATACAGTCAACAACATGGCACCATCAAACCTAGTGGTTCTACATCAGCAAAACCTGAACATTCCAATGCAGAAGAAGCAGAAGAAATCAACCTTAAAAATGACTTTAAGATGGTAGAGGCCTTTAAAGAAGAAATGAAAAATTCTTTTAAAGAAATTGAGGAAAAGACAAACAAAAAATTGTAAGAAATCAATAAACCCCTTAAAGAAGCCAAGAGAAAGCAATTAAACAGATGAAGGAAACAGTTCAAGATCTGGAAACTGAAATAGATGCAATAAAAAAGACAAATTGAGGGAATGCCAGAAGTGGAAAATCCGAGTAAACAAACAGGAACTGCAGATGCAAGCATAACCAACAGAATGTAAGAGATGGAAGAGAGAATCTCTGGCATTGACTATATGATAGGGGAACTAGATTCCTCAGTCAAAGAAAACACTAAAGCCAAGAAAGTCATAATATAAAATGTCCAGGAAATTTGGGACACCATGAAAAGACCAAACCTAAGAATAATACAGATAGAAGAATACCAACTCAAAGGCACAGAAAATATATTCAACAAAATCATAGAAAAAGACTTACCCAACCTAAAGAAGGAAATGCCTATGAAGATACAAGAAGCTTACAAAACACCAAATAGACTGCATTAAAAAAATCCCCTTGCCACATAATAATCAAACCACTAAACATACAGAACAAAGAAAAAAATATTAAGAGCTATGGTGGTATTGTGTTCCCCAAAATATTGTGCATCCTAATAAACTCATCTAGGGTCAGAGAAGAGAACAGCCACAATATTAAACATAGAGGATAGGCAATGGTAGCACACACCTTTAATCCTAGCATTCCAGAGGCAGAAATCCCTCTGGATCTCTGTGAGTTCAAGGCCACATTGGAAACAACCAGGCATGGTGACTCATGCCTTTAATCTCAGAAAGTGAGCCTTTAATCCCAGGGAGTGATGGCAGAAAGCAGAAAGGTATATAAGGTGTGAGGACCAGAAACTAGGAGCTTTTAGGTGGTTAAGCATTCAGGCTTTCGAGAAGCAGTTCAGCTGAGATTCATTTGGATAAGGACTCTGAGGAAACAGGATTAGCTGAGGAACTGGTGAGGTGAGGTAGCTGTGGCTTGTTCTGCTTCTCTAACCTTCCAGCATTCACCCCAATAACTGGCCTCAGGTTTGATTTTATTAATAAGTACCTTTAAGATTCATGCTACAAAGAGCTGCAAAGGAAAAAGGCCAAGTAACATATAAAGGCAGACCCATCAGAATAGCACCTGACTTCTCAATGGAGACTCTGAAAGCCAGAAAGTCCTGGACAGACATTACACAGACACTAAGAGACCATGGATGCCAACCCAGACTATTATATCCAGCAAAACTCTCAATAACCATAGACAGATTAAACAAAATATTCCATGATAAAAACAGATTTAAACAATACCTATCCACAAACCAGCCCTACAGAAAGCACCAGAAGGAAAAATCCAACCTAAGGAAGTTAGATACACCCATGAAAACACAGGCAACAGATAATCCCACACCAAGAAATATGAAAGAAGGGAAACACACACCACTACCAAAAAATAACAGGAAATAACAATCACTAGTCATTAACATCCATTAATATCAATGCTCTCAATTCACCTATAAAAAGATAAAAAGACACAGGCTATAACAGAATGGATATGAAAACAGGATCTATCCTTCTGTTGCATACAAGAAACACACCTCAACTTCAAAGACAGACACTACCACAGAGTAAAAGGCTGGGAAAAGACTTTCCAATCAAATGGACTTAAGAGGAAAGCTGGTGTAGCTATCCTAATACCTAATAAAATAGACTTCAAACTAACATCAGTCAAAAGAGTTTGGGAAGGACATTACATACTCATCACAGGGAAAATCCACCAAGATGAAGTCTCAATTCTGAACATTTATGCCCCAATACAAGGGCACCCACATTTGTAAAAGAAATATTACTAAAGTTTAAATCACACATCAAACCCCACACACTAGAAGTGGGAGATTTCAACACCCCACTTTCATCAATGGACAGGTCTGCTAGACAGAAACTTAACAGAGAAATAAGGGAACTAACAGATGTTATGACTCAAATGGACTTAATAGATATCTACAGAACATTCCAGCCTAACACAAAAGAATATACCTTCTTCTCAGCACCCCATGGAACCTTCTCTAAAACTGACCACATGCTTGGTTACAAAGCAAATCTCAACAGATACAAAAAATTGGGAAAACTTCCTGCATTTTATCAGACCATGACTTAAAGTTAGATTTCAACAACAACAAACATTATAGAAAGCCTAAAATATCACTGAAACTGAACAATGCCCAACTGAATCACCAATGGGTCAGGGAAGAAATAAAAAAAGAAATTAAAGATTTCCTAGAATTCAATGAAAATGAATGTACAACATATCCACACTCATGGGACACTATGAAAGCAGTGCTAAGAGGAAAATTCACAGCACTAAATGCATACATAAAGAAGTTGGAGAAATCTCACACTACTAACTTAACAGCACACCTGAAAGCTCTAGAACAAGAAGAAGCAAATTCTCCCAGGAGGAATAGATGCCAGGAAATAATCAAATTGAGGGCCAAAAGCAATAAAATAGAATTAAAGAGAACAATACAAAGAATCAATGAAACAACAATGAAACAAAGAGTTGGTCCTTTGAGAAAATCAATAAGATAGACAAGCCCTTATCCAAATTTACCAAAAGGCAAATGCAAATCAAAACCACTCTGAGATACCATCTTACACCTGTCAGAATGGCTAAGATAAAAAACACTGAAGACAGCTTATGTTGGAGAGAATGTGGAGCAAGGGGAACACTCCTCCACTGTTGGTGGGAATGCAAACTTGCACAGCCACTCTGGAAATCAGTATGGTGGTTTCTCAGAAAATTGGGAATTAATCTTCCTCAAGACCCTGCTATACCACTCTTGTGCATATACCCAAGGAATGCTCAATCTTACCACAAAGACACATGCTCAACTATGTTCATATCAGCATTATTCGTAATAGCCCAAACCTGGAAACAACCTAGATGCCCCTCAATTGAAGAATGGATAAAGAAAATGTGGCACATACACAATGGAGTATTGCTCAGCAGTAAAAAGCAATGATATCATTAAATCTGAAGGCAAATGGATGGAACCAGAAAATATCATTCTGAGTGAGGTAACCCAGACTCAGAAGGACAAACATGGTATATACTCACTCATAAGTGGATATTAGATATAGGGCACGGGATGGTCAGACTGCAGCCCATGGCTCCAGAGAGGCTAGGTGACAGGGAGGGACCCTGGGAGGGAAACAGGGATCTCCCAGCAAAGTAGAAGTGGATGGGATCTGCATGAGTGGGCTGGGGGGGTGGGTAGAGGAGGACAAGGAATGGAGGGTGATAACATAGGGAAATGCGAGGGTTGTGCTGAAGAGGGGTTGGAGTGGGAGGGCAGGGACAGAGATACCATGATAGATGAAGACATCATGGTAGCAGGAAGAGGCAGGGTGCTGGGGAAGCTGTCAGGAATCCACAGGGATGACCCCACCTTGGACTGCTGGCAGTGATCAAGGGGGTTCCTGGACTGGTCTACTCAGGTGACTGGTCTAGTGAATACACTAACTGTCATCATAGAGCTCTTATCCAGTGATTGATGGAGGCAGATGCAGGGATCTGCAGCCGAGTGCCAGGCTAAGCTCTGGGAATCCAGTCAATGGGAGAAAGGAGGGATTCTACGGGTGTGGGATGTTGAGATCATGATGGGAAGACATGCAGAGATGACCAGCCACACTGGTGCAGACCCATGAACTGTGGACTAGTGGCTGTGGAGCCCCAATGGGACTGGACTAGGCCCTCTGGATATGGGAGACAGATGTTTAGCCCAAACTGTTTGGGGGACACCCAAGCAGGGGGATCAGGATCCATCCCTGGTGCATGGGCAGGCTTTTGGGAGCCTGGTGCCTGTGGTGTGGCACCTTGCCCAGCCTTGGTGTGGAGGGGAGGGGCATGGACCTGCCTGGGCTCTGTGTGCCAGGTTCTGCTGACTTCCCATGGGAGACCTTGATTTGGAGGATGTAGGGATGGGGCGTGGCTTAGAAGGGAGGGCTGGAGGGTGGGAGGAGGAAGGAGGTGGGATCTGTGGGTGATATGTAGGATGAGTAGAAAATTTCTCAATAAAAAATGAAAAAATAAAAAATTAGAAAAAAGAAAAAGAAAAAAGGCAGAGAGAGAGAGCATTCAAAATCAGAAATGAAAAGGGATACATAACAACAGACAATGAGGAAATCCAGAGAATCATCAGGTCATACTTCATAAATTTGTACTCCACAAAATAGGAAAATCTGAAAGAAATGGACAATTTCCTGGATAGGTAACACATACCAAAGTTAAATTGAGACCAGATAAACTATTTAAATAGATTAATAACCTTAAGGAAGTAGAAATGGTCATTAAGTCTCCCAACCAAAAAAAGCCCAGGACCAGATGGTTTCAGCACAGAGTTCTACCAGATTTTCAAAGATGAGCTAATTCCAATACTCTTCAAATTGTTCCACACAATAAAAACAGAAGGAACATTACCAAACTCTTTTTATGAAGCTACAGTTACCCTGACACCCAAACCACACAAAGATGCAACAAAGAAAGAACCACAGACCAATCTCCCTCATGAACATTGATGCAAAAATACTCAATATTATTGACAAACTAAATCTGAGAACATATCAAAAAAATTACCCACCATGAACAAGTGGGCTTCATCCCAGGGATGCAAGGATGGTTCAACATATGAAAATCTGTCAATGTAATACACCATATAAACAAACTGAAAGAAAAAAAGCTACATGATCATCTCATTAGATGCTAAAAAAGCCTTTGACAAAATCCAATACTCCTTCATGATGAAGACCCTAGAGAGATCAGGAATAAAAGGAACATACATAAACGTAATAAAGGCAATTTACAGCAAGCTGACAAGCAACATCAAATTAAATGGAGAGAATCTCAAAGTGATTCCACTAAAATCAGGAACAAGACAATGCTGTCCACTCTCCCCATATTTATTCAATATAGTTCTTGGAGTTCTAGCTAGAGCAATAAGACAACAAAAGGAGATCAAAGGGATAGAAATTGGAAAGGAATAAGTCAAACTTTCACTATTTGCAGATGATATGATAGTATACATAAGTGACCCCAAAAATTTTACCAGGGAACTCCTACAGCTGATAAATTCCTATAGTAATGTGGCAGGATACAAGATTTACTAAAAAATCAGTAGCCCTCCTATGTACAAATGATAAATGGGCTGAGAAAGAAATCAGAGAAACATCATCTTTTACAATAGCTACAAATAATATAAAATACCTTGGGATAACACTGAAGGACCTGTATGATAAAAACTTTAAGTTGCTGAAGGAAGAAATTGAAGAAGATATCAGAAAATGCAAAGATCTCCCATGCTCATGGATAGGTAGGATTAACATAGTAAAAATGGCAATCTTACCAAAAGCAATCTCCAGATTCAATGCAATCCCCATCAAAATACCAACACAATTCTTCACAGACTTGGATAGAACAATACTCAACTTCATATGGAAAAGCAAAAAACTCATGATAGCTAAAATAATCCTGTACAACGAATCAACCTCTGGAGGCATCACGATCCCTGAATCCAAGCTCTACCATAGAGCTATAGTAATGAAAACAGCTTGATACTGGCATAAAAACCGACATGTGGACCAATGGAATCAAATTGAAGACCCTGACATTAATCTGCACACCTATGAACACCTGATTTTTGAAAAAGAAGCAAAAAATCTACAATGGAAAAAAGAAAGCATCTTCAACAAATAGTGCTAGGATAACATGTTAACATGTAGAAGATTGCAAATAGATCCATATCTGTTGCCATGCACAAAACTCAAGTCCAAGTGGATCAAAGACCTCAACATAAATCCAGTTACATTGACCTTGATAGAAGAGAAGGTAATAAGTAGTCTTGAATGCATTGGCACAGGAGACCACATCCTAAATTTAACACCAAAAGCACAGACACTGAGAGCAGTAATGAATAAATGGTACTTCCTGAAACTGAGAAGCTTCTGCAAGGCAATGTATATGGTAAATAAGATAAAACAACAGAATACAGAATCAGAAAAGATCTTTACTAACTCCACATCTGACAGAGTGCTGATCTCTAAAATATATAAAGAATTCAAGAAACTAGACATCAAAATATCAAGTAATCCAATTAAAAATGGGCTATAATGTTAAATAGAGAGAATTCTCAACAGAAGACTCTCAAATGGCCAAAAGACATTTAAGAAATTGCTCAACATCCTTAGTCATTAGGGAAATGCAAATCAAAACGACACTGAGATACTATCTTGCACCTGTCAGAATGGCTATGATCAAAAACACTGATGACAGTTTATGTTGGAGAGGATATGGAGCAAGGGGAACACTCCACCACTGGTGTTGGGAGTGCACACTTGTACAGCCACTTTGGAAATCAGTATGGCAGTTTCTCAGAAAATTGGGAATCAATCTACCTCAAGACCCAGCTATACCACTCTTGGGCATATACCCAAGAAATGCTCAATTCTAGGGCATGAGAGGGCTTTTTGGAGCCCATTGCCTATGATGGAACAACTTGCGCAGCCTTGTTGCAGGGAGGATGGGCTTAGACATGTCTCAACTGAATGTACCAGGCTCTGCTGACTCTCCATGGGTGACCTTGCCTTGGAGGAGGTGGGAATGAGTGGGTGTGTTGTGGAGGGGAGACTATTGTCTGAGATCATTAAGTGATTGCCAGCATGTGCGTGAGTTTAGGGTCTTCTAATGGAACATGGGTCCACATCCCTGAAGAAAATTATCCTCTCCTCCCAGCAACTATCAGTTGCCAATATTTCCTCAAGTAGGGGTGGAATTACCTGACATTCTATGGTGTGATTTCATGACACTTGACTTTCTGTTATCAACTGGCTTATACATCTTTGCCTTTGCAGATTTTCTGCCTACAACACACATAGTGATGGGTTTCAATCACTATGCACATCATTCCTTGGCAGATATCTCATAGCTTTTGCCTAACATCTTGGTGTCTCTAGTGCAATGCTGGGATCACTATCACAGTTTCAATCTATGGCCTCCTAGAGCCTCTTGGGGTATGAGAGCCTTTATGCAGGGACTTTCTTGCTATGTGTTGACTGGCCTCAGGGTCTGAAGTTATGAAAGAAGATTGCAGGACCTTTTTACTTGTGCATGTTTATAATTGTAAGGCCAGAACCAAAGGATGACACTGTCAAGTTTGGCTGCCAGCTTGTGATTGACCCCAGAGCCCCTGAAGCCTTTATCAGCTATTTTATCAGCAGTTTGCAGCTGCTTTGTAGGAGTAGAAAGCTCCTTTGGATTTTTTCCTTTCACAAGTTGGAAGCTTAGCTGAGTGAAGTCTTGCCCTGATAGAGCCCTACCTTCAGCAGTGCTGAGCAGGGGGACTCTCTTAATGGTGCTAATCTTATATCTTTCTGCACAAGCCTGAGCTGTAACATTAAGCTTTCCAGTGTCTGTTTCCTCTACAAGTTGTAAACTTTGAATTTTTTTCTGTCATATTGTTCTTTCTTTCATTGTAGACTTGCATATGAGTGACTGCTGATAACCACAAACAGATTCAACACTAGCTTTCTTGAAATATCCTCTCCTGAAGAAATTCACCCATTGTTTTATAATTTAGCCTTAGGCAAGTACTTAGGGCAAGGGCATAAAACAGCCATATTCTTTGCCAAAATTTCACAGAAATTGTTTTGAATCTAGTTACTAAAATTGTTATCCCTTGAAACCTCTTAAACTGGGCTTCCACAGCTCTAAATAGTACTGTCTTCCAATCTGCTTATAGGATGGGTACTTAAACTCCACTCACAGTATTCAATTGTTTTTTTAGTTACAAATTTCCAAAGTCTTCCACATTCTTTCAAAATAAATCAAAACAGAAACAAAACATAGCAGGGTCTGTATTACTAACTTTTTTATTGCCATAATAAAACACCACAACTAAGGCAAGATGTAGAATATTTTATTTAGTCTTCCAGTTCCAGAGGGCTAGAGTTCATGATGGTGGAACAGAGGTAACAAGGGTAGGCATAGAGATTGGAAGAGCAGCCGAGAGCTCACATATTGAATTACAAGAACAAAGCAGAGAGAATAAACTAGAAATGTTTGAATCTTTAAATTATCAAAGTCTGACCCCCAGTGACTCACTCTAGAAAAGCCACACCTCCTACCTACCAAACAGTGACACCAACTGGAGGCCAAGTATTCAACACCTGAAACTGTGGACAATACCTTCAAACCATGACAACCTGTCTTATTATTATAGCTTGTTGTGGATATCTTTCTGTACGCTGTGAATATGTGTTGCTCCGATTGTTTGATAAATAAAGCCATTTGGCCTATGGCAAGGCAGCTTACAGGCAGGAGGGAAATTTAAAGAGAGAGATAGGAAGAAGAAGAGGAGGGATGCCAGCGAGCCACCCAAGGAGCAACATGTAATGGGACATAGGTAAAGCCATGGAACATGTAGCAATACATAGATTAATAGTTACGGACTAATTTAAGATATAAAGCTAGCTAGCAAAAGGTTTGAGCCATGGCCAGTTATAATCAATATGAGCCTCTGTGTGTTTACTTGGGGGACATGAGTGGGGAGAAATTTGTCCCAACCCCAGCAGGCCGGTACACAAAAAAAATCTTTCAGCTACAATAGCTAATACCTTATATTCTGTATTCAATGTGAATAAACAGAATGAAAATCTTACATTTTTGTCTTGTTTGGGCAGAACTAGAAGGGTTTATTCCCCCATTTAACATTTTTCTTTAAAATTTTTTGTTTGTTTCTTTTTTTGGTGTGTGTGTGTGTGTGTATGTGTGTGTGTGTGTGTGTGTGTGTGTGTGTGTGTGTGTGTGTGTACAGGCACATCATAGCATACATGTGGAATTTGGAGGATAACTTACAGAAATTGGTTTTCTCCCTTCATCATGTGGAATCTGGGGATCAATCAAGCTCAGGTTGTTAGCTTGCCTGCAAGAACCCTTACCCACTGTACCACCTCATGGATCCCTCCTGTCATTTCCTAAAATGTGATACAACCATAAATGCAGATATTAAAACTATAAAATACATGATAAAACAAAGGGACAGATCTAAGTAAGATGAGTATTAAAATGGATAATTTGAGGTAACAAAAATATATAATAGGAAAATCTTTGAAATGCAATTTTATTAAAAATAACCATAAAACTAAGATACGACATACCAAATTATGTTCTCAAATAAGTTAAAAGTCAACATATGAATGGGAAATCATACATGTGTAAAAGTTTTGCTGTCTCTGCTCTTCAAGGCATTTTTACAACTAATCTGAAAAAGAAGTGTAAGCATTCCAGTAAAAATGGGCAGAGCATGTAGATGGACTTTCACATACAAAGATAGACAAACTACCAAGAAACCCTTAGGTTGTTATAATTCAAAAATAGTGGGACATGAAAGACATGGAGAAATGAGGACTCTCAAATATGGCTCCAGCCAACGCAAATGCCAACATATAATTCTTTACCAAATTCAGAATGTCAAAGTTCGTCAAAACTTTAACAGATTTACCATCTCAACACTGTATAATTAAAGTTATAAATAATTGTAAAACTAAAATATTAAAAATAAGTTTGCTCTAGTTACATAATAGACTGCTGTTGCTAGGAGCAAATTGCCTGAAAGAACAAACCAAAGTGAAGAACATTTTACTTTAGCTTCAGATTGCACAGGTTTGACTTCGTGGCTGCTCAGCACTGAGTACACAGGCAGAGAGAGCATCACAGGAGGAGGAGAAAGGAACTAGGAACTAGGAAGAAGTTCCCCAAGGACATACCACCTATGACCCACTTCTCAGAATAGACCCTGCCTCCTGTTTATCCCTCCTTCTTCAAATATTGTCACTTTACGAATCCATCAATCAATTAATAAATTGATTATGTTTTATCCTTCAGGATTCACTGTTTTAAAATGTCTGTCAGCTGATAACCAAGATTCCAACATGTAGCTTGGCAGTGGTGGCGCAAGCCTTTAATCCCAGCACTAGGGAGGCAGAGGCAGGTGGATCTCTGTGAGTTCGAGGCCAGCCTGGGCTACAGAGTGAGTTCCAGGAAAGGCACAAAGCTACACAGAGAAACCTTGTCTCAACCCCCCCCCCCAAAAAAGGTTCCAATATGTGAGTTTATAGATGGAACATTTATTATTCAAATTTTAGCAGTATATATTTAAAACACTTAGAACATTCATTCAAAAATGCTTGCATGCTTATATTCTTAACACAACAATCAAAATCAAAAGGGAAAAAATGACTGCCATAATTAATAATGAACTACATGATGTTTGCTTGAAATAGAAATGAGCAGACTGTGAAGAATTACAAAAGTAGAAGAACATTCAGGGTATTATGCCTGATTATCAGGAATGCATAATCTCAGAGGCAGAAAGACACTGGATGTCTAGGGCTGAAGAAAGGAAAATGGACATTTGTTATACACCTAGTGTAAAAGGTTAAAGGTATCTCCATCTTATGTCGGATGAATCTGTATTTGGTTTCTATCCCCTACCCTGGGAAGTCCCCTGTGAAAGCACCCAATCCTATTCTAGAAACTCAGGGTTGAAATGCTCCAGATTACTGCGTATTCTTGGCTCTTGTTAGACTGTTTGCATCCTTCCCCCTGCAACTGCAAAGTAGCATGCCATTTCTTTGTTCGTTGTCTTTCAAAGCTCCCTGTAATGTGTATTCAGAGCTGCTCTATGAGAACCGTTTCTCTCCAGGCTCCTCCAGCCACCTTCATACAGAAACTCTGTATTAAACTTTGGTCCTTCTGAATGGTTGGCTCTGGGTTTTACCCATAACACCTAGTCTGTTCTAAGAAAGGGATTGCATAACATTGTGGATGCAGGTAATGTCACTGACTTGTTTCTTGAAGTGGTTAATCTTATGTTAAATTTAGTTCACCGCTAAGAAGATATGGAACACTGTTTAAGAAGGTATGGTGATCTGGCATTGTCCCTCAGTTGATAGTTTAAACCTGATTTGGAGGCAGATGTAAAATGTTTAATATTTCTCCCATTCAGGTTGATTTAACTGAGGTACACATACAGTAGAAAATGTAACATGCTGGGGGCCTTTCACTACCTCTGGTTAGTACTTCTGCTCACATGCCTCACAATTCCATTTGTTTAAATGCTCCAAATTTTCTTTTTTTTCAAGACTTACTTTATTTAAGATTTATTTTTATTTTATGTGCATTAGTGTCTTGCCTGCCTGTGTGTCTGTGTGAGGGTGTCAGATCCCCTAGAACTGGAGTTACAGTTAGTGAGCTGTGGGTGCTGGGAATTGAACCTGGGTCCTCTGGAAGAGCAGCCAGTGCTCTTAACCACTGAGCCATCTCTCCAGCCCATGTGTTCCCAATTCTTAGATGTAATCAATCCCTCACTGCCATCTCAGGTTGATACTACCAGGCTTGGCTCTGGGAAGGCTGATGTCCAACCAAACCCTCTGTCTTTCACTGTTATCGAGGGTCCTTCTTGTACCACCGATGCAGAAGGAAGATAGAGAGGGTTTAGAGAAGGACCACCTCCTTGTCATGGAAGAAAGTGGCAAACAATGAACAAAGCCCAGAGAGCAGACCATACATACTCTTTCTGCTTGGTCTGCCACTGTGCTGCGCCCTTTGCTGTGCTGACCAGCAAACTCATAAAAAAGAAAAGGCCACCTTGGTCAACCGCTAAGGACAGCACATCTTTGAAATCAGGGCTTCACCTGGTAACCGTCTGTGCATCCTTTGTAGGAGGCTCCTGTGCAGGGAAGGGGGCAGGGCCCCTGCTTCTCTCCAGAGTTCCTAGGTAAGGCAGTCCTGAGTGACCTGTACGAAGACAGTAGGGGGCGCTGCATACCTGTCCCTTTGGAAATCAGCCTTTCACTCCTCTGGGAAAAGCTAATGCTCAGGGTCCAGAATAAATCTGTAATCTTGGCTCTTTCTGCCCAGCTCCCCCAAAAGAAGACTCAGAAACCGAGGTGAGAGGCCTTCTAGGGGAGGACATGATTTGCATGGGAGGTCCCTCTGTCCTATTTATGGGAACGTGGGTACACAGACACTAAATGGTCTTTGCTGCAGCATTAGGTCCTCAGGAACCAACAGTCTACAAATCTCCATGATGACTGGGGTCTCCCTCCTTCTCACCCTCCTTACTCTCTGCTCAGGTGACTGCTTGTAAAAAGCAGTAGGGATTAAGGAGTCACTAGAAATATAAACTTTCTTTCTATTTGAGAGCAAACTAACCCTGCTGTGTCTCCATCTCCTTTATTACAGGGTCCTGGGCACAGTCTGGGCTGAGTCAGGAAGCCTTCATGTCTGGTTCTATTGGACAAGAAGTTACCCTCATCTGTACTGGAAGTGGTGGTGATGTTGGACTATATGATGCCTCTTGGCACAAAGAAATTCCTGGTGATGTACCCAAATTTGTGACAATTGGCCATTCCCGGCCCTTTAGCAATACATATTACCTAACTATGACAGACCTCAAGCCTGAAGATGAGGCCAGTTATTACTGTTCAACCTGGGACAGTAGCACAAATGCTCACACAGTGCTCCAGATGCATGGGGAACTGAGATTAAAACGTTCCCGTGACCTTCACTAGCCTGCTCAGGCCGTGGCAATCTAGCAGTTAAAGTGGGCGACTGTGAGGATCAGTGTCCCTGTTATTACATCAGATTCTCAGAGGACAGATCAGACTTATGTGATAGCGACAGTTGGCAATCTTCATGTGGTTGGATCCTAACTTCTTTATCGAGATATACTACCCAAGAGACCAACTGTTGCCAAATGTGCAGTAAAATTCTTCTTTTCATATTTCTACAGCGGTGCAAATTTCACATAACATAAACTAAGAATATAATACCTTAAAAAGAAACAATTATTAATTAGAAGGACAGCAGAGTATTGTAATTTTGCCTTGCAACTACACTTTTTGTTTCTGTTTTTTTGCATCGCTTTTGGTATTTTTAGGAAAATGTCTACTAGTTTGCTGTTTTGGACACTTCTCAGACATAATTTTGTACCATCAGGTAATTATTATCTTTAACTTGAATTGTATGGTTACACTACTGGTGGCTCACCTTTAACCGGGTTAGAGGTATTTGGTTTGATTTTTTTTGTATTTAGAAGCATTTTTATTATAGATGTCTACCTACAATTTTTAAGTGTTTCTGTGGACATACCCTTTGGGGACAGATAACCAGGACCATAATTTCTAGGAAATACTGTGACTATTTGTGGAAATTTCTCCTTTTTAAAGTGGTTGGATAAATTCACAGTTATGTGAGCAAGGTATGCTGACCCACATTTTCTACATTCTCACACTGGTGTTCAAATTCTAAGCTTCCCTGGATCTCACTCTGTAGACCAGGCTGGCCTCAAACTCACAATCATCCACCTGGCTCTGCCTCCTGAGTGCTGGGATTAAAAGTGTGTGCCACCACTGCCCTGCTATGCCACCACTGCCCAGCTCAAGGTATTTCCAAGTATCTTCAATAGATAACTAGAATATGAATATCATCATTCTTTGGAGGAAATGCCTCACTCCTTTGCTAAGTTGCTGTGCCAGTTAACAGTTCCATGAGAAGACGAGGTTCATGATTTTTCCATGTTATCACTGACCTCACTGCTATCTGCCATTTTGACTTTAACCTCTTTACTGTTAATGAAATGCCATTTCATTATATATTCAATTGTATTCAATGGATTGATGACACTTGCATTCTCTGAATCACTGTAATCTATCTAATCCATTATAAACAAATCAAAGTATGAGTTCATTCCATGAATCATTGACTCCAGGACTCTTGACTTGTTATTGCTAATGCCACTGAGTATATTCTCAGTTGTACAAAGCAGATAGGAACAACTGTTTCAGATAATAAGTTGCTGGAATGAAACCATCTCTCCACGCATAATCAAAAGACACAGCAATTCTGTGTGGCTTGAGTGTTTCAAGAGCTGAGACCTCACTCATCTTTACATAACTTTAAGTTCTCCTTTTGAGATGGTCACTAAGCAGGGGCATAAAAACAAGGTGGGCATGTGTCGCCTGAGGCTTCAGCATCTGTTGCTTCCCTGGGAGGGTAAGTTTGGGTAAATATTTGACTCTTGCCCTGTCTCCTACATGCACCATGCAATCTTTATTAATAACACAGATCCTGAATACATGCACATGCAAATTAAATGTCTTCAACTACAATGAGGTGGATCCAGAAACATCTAGAGATACAGCATATTGGTAGATAAGACGTTCTAATGTCACATGCCAAAAAAAGGTGTGCTTATTGACTAGACTAATATAATAAGTGTATTTCAATAAATGTTACTAAGAATGTAGCTAATTTGATTTTTTTCTAGTAATAACATGGAAAAATGGTAAATCCTAGTGCACCTTAGAAAGAAATAGAATGCCAGGCAGTAGTGGCACATACCTTTAATCCAAGCACTTGGGAGGCAGAGCCAGGTGGATCTCCTTGAGTTTGAGGCCAGCCTGGGCTATAGAGCAAGATCCAGGACAGGCACCAAAACTACACAGAGAAACCCTGTCTTGAAAAAACAACCCACATCCCCCAAACCCTCCCCCCAAAAAAAACAAAAATGAAAGAAATAGAACAGTGAACATAAACTATTAAATATTGAAAAGAATTTAAAATATTACTGTAAATAGCTGTTGAAACAAAAATTTTTGACAATTCAGAGGCACGCACAGGTTTAAAATAGGCTTATAAGGGATTCCAGGTGTGATGTGGCATTTAGACAAAACAGTGTCAAGGAAAAGTATAAATCACCATGCAATGTTGACTTCTGTATTTAAAAATGTAAATTTCAGAATGTTATATGCAGAAACTCTTATTTAGGAATATTTAATGTTATGTAGTTGGAATAGCATAGAATGGATTTAGCCACTTATTTCTGTCACAAGAAAACTGGGCAATATCACTTGATAGATCTACAAAGCACTGCCATCCTTAAGGCTCAGGAAACATTGCAAAAAGAAAAGAGGCAGAATGATTGTAAGAGCCAGAATATAAGGGAGTTTGCTGTGAGATTGTGTGTCCTACTAATATCAGAAGCCACACCCACAGTCTCACCAACATGATCACCTAGACATGGTTTGAACTAGGACGGCACAGTGAACATGCCAAGCTGGACTGGGAAGTCCACAAGTTCACCCTGCACAGACAACTACAGGCCACCAAGGAGAGCTGGGAGTGGGAGAGGTGGTCCTCCTCAGGGAAGAGCACGCCACCTGGTTATCATGGTCAGCCACGATAACACGCAAACAAGTAACATTATATGCATTAAACAGTGTATACTTGGGAATATATACATGTATAGTGGGGCTTGGAGGGAGTAATGGACAGAGAGAAATGTTACTGAACTATAACCTCAAATAGAAAAAAAGTCAAACCTCAGAAAAGAGACAGTGCAGGGTTTGGACGCTGAGCAGAGCATGTAGTTGACCCTTTGCTCAGGGTGCTTCTTGCATGGAGCAAGTTACGAGTAGAGCTCACTAACTTCCTAAGTCATAGCAAACAGAACCAGAGGTAGTGAGCCTGAGGCTTCCATGACAAACACACAGTAGATCTGGAGAAGACGAATGGATGAAAAAATGTTGACACTTCTGTAAGCTGTCTTCCCATGTCTTTGAAGAATGTCAAAATCTCTATATTACAATCCTATAATTTAATAATAGGGCAGTCAGGATATGTGGGATGGTCAGTTTTTACTTTTCAAAGAATAGTGAGAAACATTACAATTCTTACCCACCATCAAAATAGTACAGTTTATTTTTTCAATCATTTTAATATATGCCAGCACTATATTGAAGATGAGAAGACAACACAATTTTACAGAAGATTTAAAGATATATTGCAGGGAACTCACTCAGTTGTCCTAGTTGGGTTTTTTGTCAATTTGACACAATCTAGAGTTATCTGGGAAGATGAACCTCAATTGGGAAAATGACCTTGTCAGACTGACCTATGGTTAAACTTGTGGAGCATTTTATTGGTTAATGATTGATGTCATAGTGTCCACTGTGGGTGGTGCTTCCCTGGGGCAGTTGGACCTGGAGTGTAACAGAAAGCACTCTGAGAAATCCAGTAAGCAGTACTCCTCCATAGCCTCTGTATAAGTTACTACCTCCAGACTCATGTCTTGAGCCTGTTCTGACTTCCCTCAGTGAAAGACAGTACCCTGAGAATTGTATGAAGAAATAAACCCTTTCCTTGCCAGGTTGCTTGTCATGGTGTTTTTTCACCGCAATAGAAACCTAAGACATCAGTGATGAAGCTAATTAAAATATGTCACAAGGTTCTTAGCTGATTGACAACCTTGTACAGTTATAGCAGCTATTGGAGGAAGTAAAAAACCTCAGTAGCCTCTTTAAAAAAATAAATGGATGTCAGGGTGTTAGATGGTGAAGCGGAACATGGCATATCCCCATTCTCAATGCTGCTTGACTTTGGATCCTGTGCTTAGAGCTGTGGCTTTAACACTGTCAACCCAAAGGACTCTAAGCCAGGCTTTGAACTGACAACTTTTAAATAAGTCCTAGATGTAAGGACTGGTGGATATAGAGTTCAAATCATATATGACATGGACATATATGACAACAATTAAAATAATGATTGGGTGGTTTGAAAAGAAATTTAAAAGCAGAGAAAGATAATATTTTTAAAAAAAGATGCTAGTTAAAATAACACACTAATATTTTCTCTTAATATCTTAATTACAAAGATATTAGTATAGAGAGAAAAATAAAGTTTTGAGTATCAAAATAGAAAATTCTAGTTCATAAGCATAAATTGATGAGAAAGGGGTAATTGAGGCCAAATGCGAAATTGTCTTTGGCTATTTCTTGGGGTAATTTCTCTGGACTTTCTTGGGCTCATATGTCAAGGTTACCTTGATGCTTCCATCAGGTAATGTTAGATAGCTCTTCTTGGCCACATATGAGGTTGTGGTGTGACTGAGGCTGAGCTGAACTTGTGTTCAGGGACATTGCAACATGAGTCTGAGAGTCTTCTGGAGACGCATGTGCAAATTTCTAAGAGCTGCAACCTTTACCAACTTCCCTGGTTCACACTCAGGGCAAGCCACTCTCTCACCCTCCTGTGTCCTCAGAGCCTCTCTCTGAATCAGAATCTGTAATCAGCAGGGTATGAAAGAACCACAAAGGGAAAAGGAAACTTTGAATAAACACACCCCCTTTTCGAAAGGGAGGAACTAATACCTGGGGGCAAACAGCTGCATGGAAGGAATGAGAGAGGTGCACCCACCATGGCTGTACTTCTCTACTGATCCTTCTTGCTAACACTACAGGTGGAGATTGGACTAGAAGACCAGACTGATATCCAGCCTGCCTTAGAGTCTTTGGTTCATATAGGAAACAGTGTTTCCTCTTTGTGCCCATCACCACTCTGTGTCTGTTTGTTGGATCCTTCAATTACCCAATCACTATTCAACAACTAACTTGTTCATCTCTGTGAGCATCTGCCAGACTCATGGGTACCTTGAAGCAGTGGTTTCATTGTCCATTTCAATGGTCTATCCTACTACCAACTGAAGTTAGAAGGCCTCCTCATGTATGAAAAATGCAAACGCACAATTAGAATAGGGACTTGGGATGCAAGGATGCTTCATGTGATTAAGGTGTTCTGAATATCACTAGGCTGCAGTTGGCAGTGTGGCTGACTTTTTGTTGTAATATATGGGTTCAAAAACAAATACATAGGAACAGGTTTGAGGTGTTAAAGTTGGGGCAAATGCTGCTGGCTACAAACAGGTCACAATCTTCCTGCTGAAGCACAGTTATATTTCTCCAGAATTACCAAAATGAGGATGATGACAGCTATATATTGAAGAAATATGACCCTATGGGGCAACAGATTTGCTCTGTCTATGTTCCTTGGTTCTCCCCAGAAGACAAATATTTGTGACACTGAATTACCATCAAGAAACTCTCCAAGGTTCTCATGATCCAGCAATAGTGTCCCATCTTCTTAGTGTTCCTTGTCTCTTCTTTGTCCACCTTATATGATTCTCAGAGGCCTACAGCACATCTAAAAAAAACAGGCAGCCACTAAGGTGACTCTATAGGTGCTAATGACTCTTATACATCCAACTCGTGGCCCTCCACAGGAGGTTATGCATGCCTGGCTTTCTGAAATTCAAAAGGCTACTGCCTGACACTCCCCACCTGGAGTGACTTCCCAAGGATGGATGCTCTTCAAGGGCTGATAGTCAAAGACAGGTAAGAGCTTGTTTGGCAAGCCAACCTAAAACAGGCACAGGCAAGTTGCTGAGCCCTGCTGAGGCGGGGTCAACAAGGCCTGAGCAAAGAACTCTGACTCCTGCTGAGTGTCCATGTAATAAAATAAAAGGGTGAGTATGTAGTAGGACAGGCCCATAGGATGGAGGAAATTGGCTCAGATCAGTAGCCAAGGAATGCACATAACATACTTCTTAAGAGCCAACCTGGAGTCTGCCTGAGGGCCTAGCAACAGGAGCTGTCAGAGTTCTTAGTTGATGTCACAGTTCCTGATCATGCAGAATCTACTTGAAGGCCTAGCAACAGTCACTGTCAGAGTTCCTGATCATGCCAAGTCTGCCTGAGGACCTAGCAACAATTGCTGTTGAGTTCCTGATTGTGCCCAGCCAGTGAGGGATGACCACACAGACTGGGCACTGATAGGAGGGTATATAAGGCCTACCGTGTTATTAAATAAATGAGTTAGTTATTTGCTTTCAATGGATTCTTGGTGTCTGAGTCATTGCAGCTGTGCCTTCTCACCCTTTCCCCCAAAGGAGCCGTTAGAATCCAAGCAACACACTGATTTATAGGTATAGCAATAAGTCAATAGAAGTCACTAATGACATGTCTATTTAGCAGAATAATAATATGAGGTTCTTCTCAGGGGCTGACGAGCTATCTAAACTTAGTGTCTTGACCTTATTGTCAGTGCAAATGGATGTTTTCCATCTTGTTGAGCAGGTCTTAAATACAATGAAAGAGTGGTGGGTCATTCTTATAGCATTCACACAGCTATTGAATCTGTGGGCATATTTTGCCAGGCAGTTCATTGCTGTATATTGAAGAGTTCATATCTGGGTGAAGCTGATGATTGCTTTTCTACCAAGGTAGCATGCATTGCATCTTCCAACACTATGAAATCTAGCCAGTAGAGGTGAGGTTCAAGCTATATTTCTCCATGTTGTTTATCAGTATTTTTCTTGATTGAATTTTATGTAAATAGGAATTTACCATAGAAGCTATTTTGAGCATGAAAGGTAATCTGAGGGAAAAGTATATAGGAAATTACTTAGTGTTTTAGAGGAAAAACCAAAAGGAAATTGGGATTCCTGAACTTAACTGACAGAAATTGTTAACCATAGAATTATCAGTAATTCTAAAATGACATTTGCCACTTATCAATCTTAACCAAAAGATTATACAAGTGAAAATATAAAAGAAGAGTTTCAAACTATAATGGAGAAAAGGTTTGTATAAAATTGAAAACAACCATTGATGATTAGCAACAACAACAGCAAGTAAATGCACAGAACAGTAATTCTTCAAAATATATGCTGTGACTTTTTAGGCAGCATTTTTCTTGAAGATAGTCCAGTGCAGAGTAGGAAGCAAACTTAAGGATGGGAAGGGAGTCTTCATGTCTCACTTCTTCATTGTGTCATCACCTCTCCACTGTGCCAAGCAAAAGAAGACAGCAAAGGAGGAAAGCATTACATCACAGGAGTTGCCCTCCTGTGTGCAGTATCAAGGTAGAGTTGATCAGCTGTGCAAAAGGCAGTATAATCAAGTCACTCTTGTACATGTTCCAGCTTTTCAGTATCAGGTTCCCAATATGTCATTTTATGCATGAATAATGTTTGTAGCAATCCATAAGGCCAAATAGGTATGAGCCGCCCATCTGGTCACACAACACCTTGTCAAGTGTGAAGTCTGGCAATGAATGATCTAGCAGGCATAGCCATTCATTGGTGTAGTTGAAGAACTAAATCTCAGCAATGGTGCCCACATGCTCTTCTGGCATTAAGGAGAGGGTCATCCTGAAGTTCATGCTGTAGCTCACTGCTCTGAGAAGAGCTATGCATGAGGCAGCAGCTTGGCAAGCCACCAGAAGTGCGCAGCTTCCCACAGCAGATTTCAACACCATGATACGGAGGCATCTTGACTCTACATGCTCTGGCCTCCTACACTGAGTGTGGAGTTGTGCTATATCCAAACTCCTCTACACCTCTGCCTCTCAACTTATCTCATTTTAAGTAAATAGTGCTACAGATGACACATGTTCAGTGGATTCAATAGATGTGTTCTATTCAATATGGTGTGGTGTGCCTCAATGCTATAGTTGTCTTTTCTTATTTATTTTATTTAATCTGGATAGTTACACTGATATGACATGACTACATATGAATATGATAAACAGTAGTGTCAGGATCAAAAGGAAGTATAAGATGAAAAAACATAGTAGTTAATGTAATTATATCCTATGTATTGAAAATAAGTTCATCTTAGATATTTTATTATAAAGGACCAATGAAATAAAACTGTAATTTGGATGAAGGAACTAAGAAGAAATGAAAAGAAAGCTGCTTTTCAAACATCTCTGATGCCTTTCCCCATTTTCTTCTCGGGTTGGACTCTCACCAGCACAGCTGTATGTAAAATTAACTCTGGGAACACTATGATCACCTTCCCAATATGTGAGGTGTCCAGTGTCTCCCTGGAAAGCTGCCGTGGGCCCCACAGGCAACACCTAGTATAAAATGTTGATTGTGGGCAGGGCATCTTCTCTGAAGGATAAAACATCCATGACAAGGGGGTGGAATCTCCTCTTCATGTTGTTTTTCCTAGCACGAAGTATGGGATACCAGACTGAACTGGGCACATCCTTATTAGCTGAATGATAATTCAAGGGATTTTCAGTCTATGTTGGAAGACTCCATGACAGGTGCTACAGACAGCTCCTGTGCCCCACTTTGGGCGGCCAGAAGGGAAAAGCATTGTGAAGTTTTCCTAGAAAAACAGAAAAGGAGATTGAGTTAGGACACAGCCCTGTGTTCCACCACCAGATGTCAGATGGACAGCAAAGGTGGCTTTTGAGTCTTGAAGGTTAATGTCTGGCCACAAGGTGGAGGCAGACTGAGTTTTCTCTATGATCCCTGAACCTTTATGAGATCTCAGTGTAGGAAGTGGGAGGTTATATTTGCGTGAGAGGTTAGGTCCTGGCCAGACTGAAGCTTAGAGGATAAGAGGCTTGGGATCCCAGACTTAGTGAGGATCTAAAGAACAGCATCGTTCATATCCACCATGGCCTGGGCTGTTCTCCTCATCATCCTCACTCTCTTCAAAGGTCAGCTGTGGGCAATGGTCAAGATCTCCAGGAAGACCCCTAGTGCTTAGCACCAACCTCCCTCACCCCATCCTTTTCTCCAGCAATTATTCATTTTCTTCTTTATGATCTTTAACTCATATCTGTGTTTCCAGGCTCTCTTTCTCAGCCTGTGTTGACTCAGCCACCATCTGCATCTTCTTCTTTGGGAAAATCAGTCACACTTACCTGCACCCTGAGCAGTGACTACATTAAGTATAATGTCGACTGGTACCAGCAAAGCTCTCAGAAGGTTGTTCAGTTTTTGATGCGAGTGGGCACTACTGGTAATGTAGTATCCAAGGGAAGTGGTATTCCTGATAGATTCTCAGGCTCTGGCTCTGGACTAGTTCGGTATCTGAACATCCAGAATGTCCAGGATGATGATGAGAATGTCTACTACTGTGGATCAGATCACAGCAGTGGAAGCAGTTATGTGTAACCCACAGTGACACAAACAGTAAGGAAGTGAGACAAAAACTTGGTTAATCTGCCCAGTGCTCTCTCATTTCCCTGTTGTCTTGAGTAAGAGTCTTCAGAGCTTCTTGATGTTTCCTGATATTCTCTATTTTCCAAATTGAGTTAACATAAATATTTTGTTCAGTATTGGTTGAAATATTTGAATTTGTGTATAAACACATGTAGTTACATCCAATCACCAGTTTTCTGGAGTTTTTATTGTACAGGTTGTAGACATTTTCCCATGTTAATTCATTGTGCAATACCTAATGTCATCTGTGGTGACTTTCCACTATATCAATCGAGTGTGTGTGTGTGTGTGTGCCATATAATAATTAGCATCACATAATTTCATAGAAATTCCCAACCTTGACCCTTAACCACAATGTCATAGGTTCACAAATGGTCATGGTGGATTTCATTCATCTCATATCACGTCCATATGCAAAAAGGAGTAAGTGCCAAGATTGGGGTAGTGTTCCATAGACATGTGCAATCTGGAAATGGCTCTGAACTTTTCATCGGTGACCATCTTTTCTACAAGAGAAATTTGATCATGTTCAGAAGAGAAAATTCTGATTTAATTTATAATGCCTCTCTGATAGTGATTACCTTGGTTTTAAACTCACTTGATTAAAGGCACACACATTCATAATATCAGACCCAATTCAGAATGTATGTGTGTGTGTGTGTGTTACAGATATGAAAAGATAGCCAATATGATGACTCAGTTTACAGAGATTCATGTAGAAAAAAGCAGGAGGAAATGCTGAGATACTACATACTCAGGATCAAAACCTCAGGAATGAAGTAGAAGATGGAATAAATCCTGAGTAAAGAATGATAAGTCCATGATATAGCAAATTAAAAGTTTCACTGACATGAGTAGATTTAACATAGCATTTCACCTGTGAGTTTATAAGATTATCAGTCAAATAAAAGTCATCACACAATCAGTGAAATTCTATTATCTGACATTCCAATCATAGGATCTTCAAAAGTCAAAGTGGGAAGGATCAGGAATGGAAATAGTGTGTTTGTGAGCTTGATGTGCATTAGAGATGAATCTGCACTAAGAAATTAAAGGACAGAAATCATCCAGTAACTATCTGAGGATATATTTGCAAATTGGATTTATTATTTTTTTCATGAGAGGTTCATGCTTAGTATTCTAGCTTTGTGAGAACATGCAATCCATCTGTCTTGTTCAATCCTAATTTACTGAATTCTGGGATCACGTATGTTACCACATGCCTGGTGATTAGCTGGACTTAGTTCTTCAGAAATGTTCTGTTTATGAAATCTGCATTCACCTAACATCCATAATAATAAGTTTAGTGGGGATGGTGATATTTCTAAGTGGTGAAGATAGTGATTACCCTGCTTTAGGACTTTTTGTTCAATAGCCAGAATTAAATAAAGAAATAAACCAATATAGCCCCAAAAGCCTCCAGAAGGTATCCTCAGAGGATATGACAGGTCATGATTAAAATTTTTGACTTTGCACAGTTGCTTACTTGTTCCCATACAATGTTAAAACAGCTGCTCCTTCCCCTGGGGCAAATCCACAGCAGCATGGATTGGTCAGGTCTACATCTGATAGTGTAACTGTTCTCAAAGTCGAGTTCCAGGTGGTAGTAAAGATCAGTAAAAGGGTCCAGTTTTCACAATGCATACCCAGTCTTTTTTCTCTAAGATTCTATACCAATTTTATTTTTAAAATGAGAAAGTAAGTTCAAAAACACTATTAGTGATTTAGTCAAATGATCTCCCCCCCCCACTTTAATTGGCCCTCAAGGGTCAATTCAAGGTATCTCTTCTATCATACTCACCCTTGACCACATCTCCTTTTCTCTACCCCATCTTATACTCCTGTGCTCATGTCATTCAGACCCCCTGGTTACTCATATAATCTGTTCTATCTCCCCCTTTCAGGAAGATCCACATGTCCCCCTAGTCCCTCCTCTATACATAACCTCTCTGGGTCTACAGACTGTAGTATCATGACTATGCTTTACTTAACAGCTAATGTCCACTTACAAGTGAGCACACACCATGCTTGTCTTTCTGGGTCTAGGTTACCTCACTCAGGATGATTTTTTTCTAGTTCCATCCATTTTCCTGAAAATTTTATGATGTCTTTTTTTTTTTTAAATAATCAACCTTTATTTTTTTTTACTATCCAATAATCCTCCAAGGTCAGCCAAATTCAGGCAACTCGATCCATCTCCCGTATCTCTACTGATAGAGCAATCACTGTCTGCCACATTGGCCCCCAGTGGTAAAGGGAGAAAGCACGCTGGGCTAAGTGTGATCTATCTCTCCAGACTACCTTCTGTAAATGCTCACATCACATCTGCTCACTCCTCTTTTTTTTGAGGAATAATTTTACAATTTATTTATCATCCAGTACATTTTTAAGGAAAAACAAAGCATTTTGGTGCTACTTTAACATAAGAACAATTTAACTTAATACACCAAAAAATTTTCATGCAGTCTTTCCAATCAACTATTTCTAATTTTGATAACCATTTTTTGTTTATTTATTTTTGTTTTTACATTCTTCTGTTTTCTTTTTTCTTATTTTTCATTTATCTTTATTAAGAATATTTCTACTCACTCCACATACCACTCACAGGTCCCACCTCCTCCCTCCTCCCACCCCCCAACCATCTCTTCCAAACCACCCCACATCCCCACATCCCCAAATCAAGGTCTCTCATGGGGAGTCATTAGAGCCTGATGCACTGAGCCTAGGCAAGTCCAAGTCCCTTCCCACTGCACCAAGGCTGTGCAGGGTGTCACACCACAGGCACTGAAATCCCAAAAATCTGCCCATGCATCAGAGACAGATCCCGATCTCCCTGCCTGGGTGCCCCCCAAACAGTTTGAGCCAAACAACAGTCTTTCTTATACAGAGCGCCTAGTCCAGTCCCATGGGGGCTCCAGAGACACCAATTCACAGTTCATGGGCTTCCACTAGTGTGGCCAGTCATCTCTGCACATCCTCCCATTATGATGTTGACATCCCCTGCCTGCAGAATCCCTCCTTTCTTTCATTGATTAGATTCCCAGAGCTCAGCTTGGTGGCTGGACATGGATCTCTGCATCTGCCTCCATCAGTCACTGGACAAAGGCTCTATGATGACAGTTAGGTTATTTGCTAGACCGGTCACCAGAGTAGGCCATTCCAGGCACCCTCTGGACCACTGCCATCAGATCAAGAAGGGGTCATCCTTCTGGATTCCTGAGAGCCTCGCCAGCACCCTGCCTCTTCCTATTCCCATGAATTCCTCATCTATCATGGTATCTCCCTCCCTGCCCTCCTACACTATCCCTGTTCCAGCTTGACCCTCCCATTTCCCTATGTTCTCATCCCCAACTTCTCACCCTTCACCTCCCCCACCACATCCAGTCCACTCATGTAGATCTCATCCACTTCTCCTTCACTGGGTCATCCATGTGTCGTCCCTCCTAGGGTCTTTCCCTGTTAGCTAGCCTCTCTGGAGCTCTGGGTTGCAGTCTGACCATCCCTTCCCTCACATCTAGTATCCACTTATGAGTGAGTACATACTATTTTTGTCCTTCTGAGTCTGGGTTACCTCACTCAGGATGATATTTTCTGGTTCCATCCATTTGCCTTCAGATTTAATGATACCATTGTTTTTTACTGCTGAGCAGCACTCCATTGTGTATATGTGCCATATTTTCTTTATCTATTCTTCAGTTGATGGGCATCTAGGTTGTTTCCAGGTTCTGGCTATTACAAATAATGCTGAGCATGTGTCTTTGTGGCAAGATTGAGCATTCCTTGGGTATATGCACAAGAGTGGTATAGCTGGGTCTTGAGAAATACTTATTCCCAATTTTCTGAGAAACCACCATACTGATTTCCAGAGTGGCTGTACAAGTTTGCATTCCCACCAACAGTGGAAGAGTGTTCCCCTTGCTCCACATCCTCTCCAACATAAGCTGTCTTCAGTGTTTTTGATCTTAGCCATTCTGACAGGTGTAAGATGGTATCTCAGAGTTGTTTTGATTTGCATTTCCCTGATGACTAAGGATGTTGAACAATTCCTTAAATGTCTTTCAGCCATTTGATTTTCTTCGGGTGAGAATTTCTGTTAAGCACAGTAGCCCTTTTTAAAATTGGATTGTTCAGTATTTTGATGTCTAGCTTTTTGAGTTCTTTACATATTTTGTATATACATCTCTGTCAGATGTGGGGTTGGTGAAGATCTTTTCCCATTCTGTAGACTGTTGTTTGGTCTTATTGACCATGTCCTTTGCTCTACAAAAGCTTCTCAGTTTCAAGAGGTTCCATTTATTAATTGTTGCTCTCAGTGTCTGTGCTACCAGCATTTATATTTAGGATGTGGTTTCCTGTGCCAGTGCATTCCAAACTACTTCCTACTTTCTCTTCTATCAAGGTCAGTGTAACTGGATTTATGTTGAGGTCTTTGATCTACTTGGACTTAAGTTTTGTGCATGGCAACAGATATGGATCTATTTGCAATCTTCTGCATGTTGACATCCAGTTATGACAGCACCATTTGTTGAAGATGCTTTATTTTTTCCATGGTACCATTTTGGCTTCTTTGTTGAAAATATTATGTTCATAGGTGTGTGGATTAATGTCAGGGTCATCAATTTGATTCCATTGGTCCAGTACCAAGCTGTTTTTATTACTATAGTTCTGTAGTAGAGCATGAGGTCAGGGATTGTGATGCCTCCATGGGTTGCTTTATCATACAGAATTCTTTCAGCTATCCTAGGTTTTTTGTTTTTCCATATAAAGTTGAGTACTGTTCTTTCCAAGTCTGTGAAAAATGGTGTTGGGATTTTCATGGGGATTACATTGAATCTGTAGATTGCTTTTGGTAAGATTGCCATTTTTACTATGTTAATTCTACCTATACATGAGCATGGGAGATCTTTCCATTTTCTGATATCTTCTTCAATTTCTTTCTTCAGGACTTAAAGTTCTTATCATACAGGTCTTCCACTTGCTTGGTTAGAGTTACCCCAAGGTATTTTATATTATTTGTGGCTATTGTAAAAGGTGATGTTTCTCTGATTTCTTTCTCAGCCCATTTATCATTTTTAGTTAATCTTGTATCCTGCCACCTTACTGAAAGAGTTTATCAGCTGTAGGAGTTCACTGGTAGAATTTTTGGGGTCACTTATGTATACTATCATGTTGTCTGCAAATAATGAAAGTTTGACTTCTTCCTTTCCAATTTGTATACCCTTGATCTCTTTTTTTTTGTCTTATTGCTCTAGGTAGAACTTCAAGTACTATGCTCAATAAGTATGGGGAGAGTGGACAGCCTTGTTTTGTTCCTGATTTTAGTGGAATCGCTTTGAGTTTCTCTCCATTTAATTTGATGTTGGCTGTTGGCTTGCTGTAAATTGCCTTTATTATGTTTAGGTATGTTCCTTGTATTCCTGATCTCTCTAGAACCTTTATATGAAGGGGTGTTGGATTTTGTCAAAGGCGTTTTCAGCACCCAATGAGATGATCATGTGGGGTTTTTTTTTCAGTTTGTTTATATGGCATATTACATGTAGGGAGATTTCCTGCCTGGCCCACATTCAGGACAAATCTTTGTCACCCGCCAGTCCCACAGCCGCTCAGACACAACCAAGTAAACACAGAGACTTGTATTGTTTAAACTGTTTGGCCTAATGGCTCAGGCTTCTAGCTATCTAGTTCTTACATCTTAAATTAATCCATTTCTATAAATCTATACCTTGCCATGTGCCTCGTGGCTTACAGGCGTCTTCACATGCTGCTTGTCATGGTGGTGGCTGGCAGTGTCTTTTTCTTCCTTCCTGCTCTCTCAATTCTCCTCTCTGTTAGTCCCGCCTATACTTCCTGCCTGGCCACTGGCCAATCAGTGTTTTATTTATTGACCAATAAGAGCAACAGATTTGATATACAGACCATCCCACAGCAATTACATTGACAGATTTTTCATATGTTGAACCATCCTTGCATCCCTGGGATGAAGCCTACTTGGTCATGGTGGATAATTTTTTTGATGTGTTCCTGGATTCGGTTAGCCAGTATTTTATTGAGTATTTTTGCATCAATGTTCATGAGGGAGATTGGTCTGTAATTCTCTTTCTTTGTTGCATCTTTGTGTGGTTTGGGTATCAGGGTAGCTGTAGCCTCATAAAAAGAGTTTGGTAATGTTCCTTCTGTTTCTATGGTGTGGAACAATTTGAAGAGTATTGGTATTAGCTCTTCTTTGAAAATCTGGTAGAATTCTGCACTGAAACCATCTGGTCCTGGGCGTTTTTGGTTGGGAGACTTTTAATGACTGTTTCTATTTCCTTAGGGGTTATTAGTCTATTTAAATAGTTTATCTGGTCTTGATTTAACTTAAGTATGGGGTACCTATCCAGAAAATCATCCATTTCTTTCAGATTTTCCAGTTTTGTGAAGCATGACCTGATGATTCTGTGGATTTCCTCATTGTCTGTTGTTATGTCTCCCTTTTCATTTCTGATTTTCTTAATTTTGGTGCTCTCTCTCTGCTTTTTGGTTAATTTCGATAGGGGCTTGTCTATCTTGTTGATTTTCTCAAAGAACCAACTCTTTGTTTCATTGATTCTTTGTATTGTTCTCTTTGTTTCTATTTTATTGATTTCAGCCCTCGATTTGATTATTTCCTGGCATCTGTTTCTCCTGGATGAGTTTGCTTCTTCTTGTTCTAGAGCTTTCAGTTGTGCTGTTAAGTCACTAGTGTGAGATTTCTCCAATTTCTTTATGTGGGCATTTAGAGCTATGAATTTTCCTCTTAGCACTGCTTTCATAGTGTCCCATAAGTTTATGTATATTGTACATTCGTTTTCATTGAATACTAGGAAATCTTTTCTTTCTTTCTTTCTTTCTTTCTTTCTTTCTTTCTTTCTTTCTTTCTTGACCTATTGGTGATTCAATTGGGCATTATTCAATTTCCATGTGATTGTAGGCTTTCTGTAATTTTTGTTGTTGTTGAAATCTAACTTTAAGTCATGGTGGTCCAATAAGGTACAGGAGGTTATTTCAAATTCTCTGTATCTGTTGAGATTTGCTTTGTAACCAAGCATGTGGTCGATTTTAGAGAAGGTTCCATGGGTTCCTGAAAAGAAGATATATTCTTTTGTATTAGGGTGGAATATTCTGTAGATTTCTATTAAGTTTATTTGAGTCATAATGTCTGTTAGTTCCTTTATTTCTCTGTTATGTTTCTGTCTGGCAAACCTGTCCATTGATGAGAGTGGGGTGTTGAAGTCTCCCACTACTAGTGTATGGGGTTTTATGTGTGATTTAACCTTTAATAATGTTTCTGTTACAAATGTAGGTGACCTTGTATTTGGGGCATAAATATTCAGAATTGAGACTTCATCTTGTCGGATTTTCCTTGTGATAAATATGTAATGTCCTTCCAGATCTCTTTCAAATGATTTTAGTTTGAAGTCTATTTTATTAGATATTAGGATAGCTACACCAGCTTGCTTCTTAAATCCATTTGATTGGAAAGTCTTTTCCCAACCTTTTACTCTGAGGTAGTGTCTGTCTTTGAAGTTGAGTTGTTTCTTGTATGCAGCAGTAGGATGGATCTTGTTTTTGTATCCATTCTATTAACCTGTGTATTTTTATAGGTGAATTGAGACCATTGATATTAATGGATATTAATGACCAGTGATTGTTAATTCCTGTTATTTTTTGGTGGTAGTGTTATATGTTTCCCTTCTTTGGTGTTTGTTGTTGTGCAACTATCTATTGCCTGTGTTTTCATGGGTATATCTAACTTCTTTAGGTTGGATTTTTCCTTCTAGTGCTTTCTGTAGGCCTGGATTTTGTGGAAAGATATTGTTTAAATCTGGTTTTATCATGGAATATTTTATTTACTCTGTCTATGTTGATTAAGAGTTTTGCTGGGTATAATAGTCTGGGTTGGCGTCCATGGTCTCTTAGTGTCTGCATAACATCTGTCCAGGACCTTCTGGCTTTTAGAGTCTCCATTGAGAAGTCAGGTGTTATTCTGATAGGTCTGCCTTTATATGTTACTTGGCCTTTTTCCTTTGCAGTTCTTAATTTTTTTTTATTCTATATGTTTAGTGGTTTGATTATTATGTGGCAAGGGAACTTTTTTTTTTGGATCCAGTCTATTTGGTGTTCTATAACCTTGTATCTTTATAGTCATTTCCTTCTTTAGGTTGGGAAAGTTTCCTTCTATGATTTTGTTGAATATATTTTCTGTGCCTTTGAGTTGGTATTTTTCTCCTTTTTCTATCCCTATTATTCTTAGGTTTGGTCTTTTCATGGTGTCCCAAATTTCCTGGACATTTTGGGTTATGACTTTATCGGCTTTAGTGTTTTCTTTGACTGATGATTCTATTTCCTCTATCATATCTTCAGTGCCAGAGATTTGCTCTTATATCTCTTGCATTCTGTTGGTTATACTTCCATCTGTAGTTCCTGTTTGTTTACTCAGATTTTCCACTTCCAGCATGACCTCAGTTTGTGTCTTCTTTATTGTCTTGATTTCAGTTTTCAAATCTTGAACTGTTTTCCACACTTGTTTAATTGCTTTCTCTTGGCTTCCCAAGGATTTACTGATTTCTTACCATCTTTTGCTTGAGTTTTCCTTGAATTCTTTAAGGGAATTTTTCATTTTCTCTTTAAAGATCTCTAATATCTTCTTAAGGTCATTTTTAATGTCAATTTTTTTCTGTTTCTTCTGTGTTGTGATGTTCAGGTCTTGCTGATGTAGGTTCTGATGGAGCCATATTGGTTTTTATGTTGTTGACTGTGTTTTTGCACTGGCATCCACCCATCTCTTTTTCCACTTGGTGCAAGTGGTGTCTGTGCCTGAGGGAGCCTCTCTTGGTCTGATTGATACTCTTAGTCCAGTGGGAGCTCTTGGTCTAGTCAGTGCTGATGGACTCTTTGTCTCAGGGAGCAGCTCTTAGTCCAATTGGCTGCAGTATTGGCACGTTGGTGGGTTGGGAGGAGTGGAGCTTGTGAGTTACAGTGTCTGATGGGGGATGGTGGTAGTCTGACATGTCTGCAGGAGGTCTACTTGCCAACTGGCCTGAAACTGGGGCTGCAATGGGTGGTGGTGTAGGGGGCCCAAAGCCTAGGGGCTGGGGTGTTCTGGTATGAGGCTAAAGACTCACCTCTGAGTCCAATTTGGTGCTGGCGGGCTCTGTGATGTCATTTTTTAACAACTGAGTAATACTGCATTGCATTCCAAATTCACCACATTTTCTTTATCTATTTTTCTGTTGTGGGGAATCTAGGCTGTTTTAACTTCTGGCTATTATAAGTAGAGCAGCAATGACCATGGTTGAGCAAATGTCTTTGTGGTGTTACAAAGTGTCCTTGGGAATAAGCTGAGAGCAGTATACCTGGATCTCCAGGTAGATTGGTTCCTCAACTATCCGAGAAACCATTGTATTGGTTTACATAGTTTTTGTTGAAATTTGCACTCCAATCAGCAATGGATGAATGTTTCCCTTATTCTACATCCTCACCAGCATGAACTGTCACTTGTTGTTGATCTTAGCCATACTGACAGGTAGAAGATGGAATCTCAAAGTAGTTTTGATATGCATTTCCCTGATTGCTAGAAATACCGAGCATTTCTTTAAGTATTTCTCAGCCACTTGAGTTTTCTGTATTGATAATTCTCTACTTAGATTTGTGCCCCATTTTTTTAAATTTATTTTATTTTATTTTACAATATAATTCAACTTTACATATCAGTCATAGATTCCCCCCCCCCCCGTTACCCCTCCTGCCACCCCGCCCCCCTCTCCCCGGCCCACCCCCCATTTCCATCTCCTCCAGGGCAAAGACTCCCACGAGGATTGAGATCAACCTGGTGGACTCAGCCCAGGCAGGTCTAGTCCCCTCCTCCCAGGCTGAGCCAAGGGTCTCTACTAAGCCCCAGGTTTTAAACAGCCAATTCATGCACTGAGCACAGGACCCGGTCCAATTGCCTGGATGCCTCCTAAACAGATCAAGCCAATCAACTGTCTCACCTATTCAGAGGGCCTGATCCAGTTGGGGGCCCCTCAGCCATTGGTTCACAGTTCATGTGTTTCCATTCGTTTGGCCACTTGTCCCTGTATTCCATCCATCCCTGGTCCCAACAACTCTAGCTCACATAAACCCTCCTCCTTCTCGCCAATTGGACTCCCGGAGCTCCACCCAGGGCCTGACCATGGATATTTGCATCTAGTTCCCTCAGTCACTGGATGGGGTTTCTAGTATGACAATTAAGGTGTTTGGCCATCCTATCACCAGGGTAGGTCAGATCGGGCTATTTCTCGACTATTGCCAGCAGTCTGTTGTGGGGGCATCTTTGTGGATTTCTGTGGGCCTCTCCAGCACTTTGTTCCTTCCTATTCTCATGTGGTCTTCATTTATCATGAACATTCCTTGTGTTTCCTGTCTGTACTTGATCCAGTTGGGATCTCCCGCTCCCCCAAGTTCTCTTTCCCACGCCCCTCACCCCTCATTGCCCCCACTCACGTCCAGACTGTTCATGTAGATCTCATCCATTTCTCCATCATTGTTGTGCCCCATTTTAATTGGATTATGTTATTTGATATTTAGTTTTTTAGTTCTTTATATATTTCAATATGCATCCTCTATCAGATGTGGAGTTGGTAAAAAATCTTTTCCATTTTGCAGGCTGTTGATTTGTCTGCATGACAGTATCCTTTGCCTTATAGAAGCTTTTCAAAACCTTCACAAGACCCCATTTATTAATTGTTGATTCCATTTATTAAGTGTTGCCTACACTATCAGAGTTTTGTTCGAAAAACATTCTCTTGTGTCAATGAGACACTTTCTCTTTTATGAGGTTCAGTATATCTGGTTTTATGTTGAGGTCTTTGATTCATTTGGATTTGAGTTTTGTGTAGAGTGATAAATATGAATCTGTTTGCATTCTTCTACATATAGACAACTAGCTCAACAAGCACCATTTGTTGAAGATGCTGTCATTTTTCCAGTGTGCATTTCTGGCATCATTACCAAAAATCAGTTGTCCTTAGGGATGTTGATTTAGGTCTTGGTCTTCAGTTTGGTTCCATTGATCAGTGTGTCTGCATTTCTTCCAAAACCTTACTGTTTTTATTACAATAGCTTTGCTGTACAACATGAAATTGGGATAAGTGAGACCTCCTGCAGTTCTTTTATAGTTCAGGATAATTTTAATTATCTTGTTTTTTTCTTTGTTTTCTATATGAAGTTGAAAATTATCTTTACAAGATCTATGAAGAATTGTGTTGGAATTTTGATGGGTGTTGTATTGAATCTGTGGATTGCTTTTGGTAAGTTAGTCATTTTTACCATGTTAATCCTTCTGATCCATGAGCATGAGAGATCTCTCCATTATCTTATATATTCTTCAATTTCTTTCTTCAAAGTGTTAATCTTTACCATATAAGTCTTTCACTTGCTTTTCTGGATTTACTCTGAGATATTTTGTTATATTAGCTTGCTTCTTGGATCTATTAGCTTGGAATATCTTTTTCCAACACTTTACCATTAGGTAATGTCTATCCTGGGTGTGTTTCTTGGATACAGCAGAAAGATGGATCCTGTCTTTACATAATTCTTTTAGTCTGTGTCTTTTTATTGGGGAATTGAGACTATTGATATTGAGACCAGAGCTATCAATGACAATTGATTGTTGATTCCTCTTATTTTGTTACTGTTGTTTTGGTGGTGTGTGGTTGGGTATGTGGTTGTGTGTGTGTGTGTGTGTATATGTTTGTATGTGAGTGTGTGTGTGTGTGCTTCCTTCTATTGATTTTGCTGTTCTGAAATTGATTCCCTATGCTTTCACAGTTGTCGTTAAACCTCTTTAGGTTAGGACTTAATGTGAACATAGATACTGTTTAAATTTAGCTTTATCATGGAATATCATCTTTTCCATCTTTTACCATTGAAATTTTTTGGATATAGTAGTCTGGGCTGCCATCTGTGGTCTCTTAGAGTCTGCAACATATCTTTCCAGGACCTTCTGGCTTTTAGAGACTCCATTGATTTATTAGGTATAATTTTAATATATCTGCCTTTATATGTTACTTGGTCTTTGTCACTTGCAGCTTTTAATATTATTTCTTTGTTTTGTATGTTTAGTGTTTTGATTATTATTTGAGAAAGAGACTCCTTTCTGGACCATCTATTTGGTGTTCTGTATCCTTCTTGTACCTTGATAGGCATTTCCTTCTTCAGGTTAGGAAATTTTTCTTCTATTTTTATGTTGAAAATATTTTCTGAGCCTTTGACCTGGGTTTCTTTTCCTTTTTTATTACTATTATTCTTAGATTTGGTCTTTTCACAGTGTTCTAGATTTTCTGAATGTTTTTTGTCAAGAGTACTTTAGATTTAACATTTTCTGTAACCATTGTATCCATTTCTTCTACTGTATCTTCAATGCCTGAGATGCTGTCTTCCATCTCTTGTATTCTGTTCTTGAAGTTTGCTCTATAGTTCCTGTTTGAATTCTTAAATTTTTCTTTTCCAGATTTCCCACAGTTTGGGTTTTCTTTGTTGAATCTATTACCTTTTCCATGTCTTGAACATTTTTATTTGTTTCCTTCCATTGTTCATTTATGTTTTCATGGATTTCCTTCATTCATTTTTATTGCTTCATTGTTTCTTAATTTTTTTTATTGATTCTTTGTGGATTTCATATCATGTATCCCCATCTCACTCATCTCTCTGTCCCCTCACTTCTGACCTCTGTCCTGGCAAACACCTCCAAAAACAAAATTTTAAATTAAAACCAAACCAAAGCAAAACACAATAAAATAAAACAAAAAAGAAAAAAAAAACTCTTGGTGTGGAAGCTGTAGTGTGGACCAGTGAGTCACACAGTACACCTTTTATTCCATACATCTTTACCTGTGAGTGTTCATTGCAATGAGTTATTGGTCTGTTCTGAGGCCTCTGACTTTTGCTACATACTCCATACAGAGCCCTCACTTGGACTCCTCTTGGATATCTTATCATTGCCTCGAGTTATGGAGATCTTGCAGCTTTGGATCTGCAGGTCTGGATCTTTCACATGATTCAGCAGTTCATAGATGAGGTGGATGTTGGGAAAGGTCACCTGATGGTCCTGGTTCTGGGACTGAGTGGTATCTGGGTTGTTTACCCTACCAGCTTTACTACATCCTCACCACCCAGACAAGCTCTCCAGCACTGCCCCAGCTAGCTCACCCAATGTAGCAGAGAATAAGGAATAGGACCAATATTATACAGGCATCTAAAGAATAATAATAAAATAAATCAGAAAACTAAAACAAATAAAGTGGAATAGCACACAACAAAGGAAGGAGCCAACAGAAAAGCACAAGAACACATACAGACTCAGACACAAACTTTCCCATAAGAAAGAATCTATTAAAAATACAAAACTGCAAGGCATAATATATACTCCAAGGACATGTAAGGTAAAAAAAAAATGCCCTGACACAGACAGTGGTGGCACAAGCCTTGAGAAAACAAAGCTCTTAGCTAGGCCATGTAGGAAATTATTATACTGGTTTTTACATACTTGAGCAAGAGTGCCTTCATTGAAGTGTGACTTCCTTGCACCTGGGTCTTCAAAAGGCACAAGAATATTGAGCTCTAACTCTCATACTTGTTTCCTATGTCATTATTTGTGACTTATGAAGGAACTGTCTACGCAGGAGAGAGGCACAGTAACAGATAAGGAAAGATTATATGAATATGCAGGATTGTTTGATCAGAGAATAAGAGTAAATTGTTAAAAATGAATTTTTATTTCCAAAAATAAGAAAGCAAAAATACTAATTAATGTGCAAATACAACTGTAAAAGTGTGTCAGTGAGGGTATTATCTGATATAGTATCACCACAACAGTCCAGACACAGCTATGAAGTAAAGAGAAGTTTATGTTCAATCATTGTTCATGAAGTCTTAGATAATGTTTAGTTGATCATGTATGTTTGTGGAACATGTGAGAGTGTCACATCATGAGAGAGAGAGAGAGAGAGAGAGAGAGAGAGAGAGAGAGAGAGGCAGTCAGACAGACAGAGACAAAGATAGACAGAGACTGAAAGAGACAAAGAAACAGAGAGACAGCAGAGAGAAAGTCATTGGGGTGATCCTAAGGCCCTCTCACTATGCTCCACTGTATTCAAAGCACCTTAAAACCACATCACCGGAACCAATATTTTACATATTCAATTTACAACAAAAATATAGCATCGTGCTACAAAGTGGACTCTAGAAATAGATGCCAGATTGAGAAAAGGTTACGTTGACTGCCAGAAAATATTTGTGATGAGACCAGGACCTTTTGAGGTGGGTGGGGAATGAAGATCATGGAGTTGAAGTGTGGGCATGTGGAAGAGTACTGAGAAACTGTCAGATTCCATAATCAGCTTCTGAGCTCAGCAGTGCACTTGAGTTTAGTAGGAGACAAGGGTGGAGTTTCTGAAGGCAATGAAATAGGATTAATCAGTACTGGGTCTCAGTCCTTCGGGGAAAGAAAGCAAAGAAAGGGAAAGCTATTTCCTGAGCTAAGAGCTCCTTATACCCTATGTGCTTCTATCACATCAACATTCCCAGTCTTTCCTCTAGCACTTCTTACTGGCCCCTGTCCCTTTAAAGGACATATGTGTCCTGACTCACAGTACTACCACTGCCATTGTCCTAAGTCAGTGTGCTTCCTAACTGCACTCTACATAAACTTATACCCACAAAGTAAGAGCTGCTCCCACTCTTCATAAAAGAAGCTCCTTTTGTAGCAGGAGACCATTACAGCAAGACACAACTGGTCAAAATGAAAAGAATAACTGACCATGGGTTGCCCAGTTGAAGCTGAATATATCTGTAAGGAAAACCCTGCACTTAAGGCTCAGGGGACATCACAGAAGAGGACATAGAAGGTTGTAAGAGATGTGGAAGTCTGCTTTGAGAGCATGCCTTCTATGACAGGGAAGCCACACCCATGAAATATCAACAGAAACTGTGCAATCCATTATCATTGGCAAACCATTGCAGATGGGGCCTCGCTCCTAGATGAAGACCTAAAAACCAATTAACAACTGCCGAGAGGGAGAGGGAGAGAGAGAGAGAGAGAGAGAGAGAGAGAGAGAGAGAGAGAGAGAGTTTGGTTACCTAATTCCAACTGGTCAGCAGTAGAAGCATATACATGCAGGCAACAGTGGACAGACTAAGAAGGTTGTACTTATGTGTTTATCACTTATGTGTATTTGTAATAACAATGGTTAAAAAACAGGAGTCTGTGAGTTTGGGAGATAGAAGACATGGGACGTTAGGAGGGAAGGAGAAGAGAGGTAACTGTATTCTAGTTAAATGAAAAGCTCCCTCATGTATGACAGCAGGGCAATTTTAAGCAGAGCATGATTTAGGGCCTAGGAGCTGCCTAGCCACAGGTTCTTCGCCTGGTACTGTTGCCGGATCTGTGTTTTCTTTTGTGGAAAAGCTCAATCACTTAGTGGTTGTTTTACTCCTGTAATAGTCATGCCACTATTGGGTTAGTGGAAATGTCTGGCTAGGCAAGTCTCTACTGTAGCTCTCAGGGTTCACAGATGGGTGAGATTGAGATCTTTTTCTCTTCTCTTGTATCATGTACAACACCTCCAAGCACTATGCATGCTACCTGGCAGGGATGAAACTTCTAGGTGAGTACCAGCTGGATCTCTCCATATTTCATTACTCAACTATGCTATGTTTTAAGCAGGATGACCTTACTGTCATGTGATGGAAGAGAAATAAAGCAATTTTAATGGCCTGCAATGTTTGGGGGTCTCCAAGGAAGTAACCTATTCTTAGAACTTGGGTATTTATTTGTTAGTCTGAGGTATCTCATAGAATCATTGCCACCCTGCTATAAGGTGTTGTATTTACCACAGTGAGAATGGACCACAAATATACAATAATTTTCACTTTAAGAGTTTTAATGATAGAGAGTGGGAGAAAGGGCAAAGGGGGTGTGCTCAGGCCTGTCTGGAAGAAACGTGAGGGAAAGAGGATGTGGGATGGGTGGGTCCACTTTTAAAGGTAGCTCAGCACATAAATATAGGGGCTTACATAGCCACGCCACACATGGGTATAGATCATGTGGTCACGCTGCACATGCACACACATTATGTAGGACATGAGGCCTTGGGATGTCTTGTTAGTCTATGGTGTCGCATAGAAGCATTGTTACCCTGTCATAAGGCAATTCCATTTTAAATCTTTTAAAAACACACATATGTAGAAAGCTTCTACAGTAGTAGGTTTCCATATGCCTTTTATAAAATGCCTTTATTGTTATTTATCACTCTCTGTGTTCCCTCCTGTACACTGCTTTTCTATGCCCAACCCTAATTTAGCCATATTTGTTCTATTAGTCCCCTTTAACCTTTTATACCACTGAGTTCTATCTCCCCTCCTTTGAAATTCTCTTTTATGGTTCTTTACTAATTTCCATATCTATATGGATTTTCCATATGAAACATACACACATGAAGATTTGAAGCTAACATTCACAGATGGGAGAAAACTTGTGTATTAGTTGGTGTTTCTATTGCTGTAAATAGACACCATGACCACATTAACTCTTGTAAAGGAAAAACATTTAATTGGGGTGCCTTACAATGTCAGAGGTTTAGTCCATCATCATAGCAGGACATGGAAACATAGGCAGACATGGTGCTAGAGAGGAGCTGCGAGTTCTATGTCTTGATCTGCAGGCAACGGGAAGTGAACTGAGATACTGGGCATAGCTTGAGCATAGGAGACCTCAAAAGCCAGCCCCCACAGTGAAACAATTCCTTTAACAAAGCCACACCTACTCCAACAAAGCCATACCGCCTAAAACTGCCACAAATATGAGCTTATGGGGGGCTAATTACATTCAAACTATTACAACATAGAACATTTATCTATCTGGTTCTGTGTTAACTCACTCAAAATGATTGTGCTCAGGGTTCCATAAACTTCCATTACTAAGTAACTAAGGATCTAAGAAATGAAGTGGGAAATACATATTTTGGAAGGCTTGATGTTTTCCCAAATATTACATAGGGAAAGACTACAGATTGGATTTGTACTTGGTAGGAGCTAATGGGGAATGTGGGCTCACTTCTCTCAATGCCCCAAGGTCTATCATTTGTTAGTCTTGTTTATTCCTCTATTCTGGCTTCTTAGAAACCTGATTTTCAGGCTGATTCATCCAGATTTACAGCTAAGTGTGTGTTAGCAACCCTTTTCTAGGGAAAAGAAAAGAGTTATAAAATTTAACCTCTTTTCTGTACCAACTATGTGGAAGATCCCTCTGGAATGTGCTTTATCCCATTCTCAAACTAATCCTTTATCCTGTGATCTAGGAGGATGCATGATGCCAGCAGCTTTTCTTGTTAGGACATTTATGATGAATTCCTTCAAATGTAATCTGTAATTTTGAGGCTTTTCACATGTGTACAAACTTCTTACACACTGAATTTGTGGACCTGACTCCACCACTGAAGCTGTCCAGAGGATGAGCCATGAGGTGTTCTCCCGGACCTTTCTAATGTCTAGATGTCAAGAAGCCCTGAGGCCACAGTTTAAATCTTTACTCTATTTAGAGACCAGGTCATCACTCAAAAGCTTGATAAAACATGTTAATTTTAGGAGGACATCTGGGTTAGTCATTTTAAACTATCCTCTGCTCTATCAGGGATGTAGTCTCTGACAGTTGTGAGGTAGCTGCTTAAAATTTTGTTTGTATTTAGCGGTAGGGAACTTTGGGATACCAAGTCTCTTTGATTTCCAGAAAAATGTAAATGAAAAGCCAAGCCCTTCTGGGAATTTTCAAGTTATAATATTACATGTGTGGTCTAAAACTTTCTTTAGGGAGAGAGACTTAAGGATTCCATTTAAAATATAAGGCATATTCATGCCTGAATGAGCCTCAGGTTTCAGTTAAACACAGATCATTTTTTTTTTTTGCTGATACAATGTGTGCAAGTCTATAAACCATATTCTGAGTTTCTCCTGAAGGTAATTGATTCATATAGAGCAGCTTCTTTGCTGCATCCATTGGAGCAAGTAGGTTCCTTCGATTTCACCATCTTCAGATATCCTGTCTTCTACTGCACCTGGTGACAGTGGAGTTCATGTTCTTTGTGATATTTGCCACTCTCAAAAGGAACCAGAACATTGGAAAGAGTAGTAACTCTTGATGCAAGTGGATAGGTATGAAAGTCTAGTTGTACAGAAAGCAAAGGTTGTTGTGCAGAGTCCTGAGGGCTACTGATGGTAACAGTCAGAAGTGTTTTAGGGAGGGCAGAAACTTTGAGCACAGGTACCTGCCCTGGACCAATGTCTGCTCCAGCCACCAGAGGGCACTGCCAGCCACAAACTTGCTTAGTGTTGCCAGGCTCTCAGCTGATTTCTCCTTGCCCAGAAGCATTTCCTGTGCTTGAAAAAGTAAGTACTCTCTAGCTTTCTTTCTCAGCTGGTACCTGAGGTAATGTTGAAGGAGGGGCTTTCACAGGCTCCAGGATAGGAGATATTTGCATAGGGATGATCCACTCTGGGTGCAGGGACAGATAAGAAGTCACTGCCTCTCACTAGGTTGTGTGGCTCCAGGAGAACCTGAATGCATCTCCAGCATGACCTGGGTTCCAGTTCTCCTCATTTTCTTTGCTTATTGCTCAGGTGGCTGCTTACATGTAATTTTGAGAGTGTGAACAGGGAAAATGATAGTCTCTTCCTAGACTCCTAGAAACAGGTATTGTTCGGTCCTCACTAATGCTGTTTCACTCTATCCTCACAGGGTCTTGGGCTGAGGTTGTGTTCACTCAGCCCAAATCAGTGTCCGGATCTTTGGGGCAGAAGATCACCATCTCCTGCACTCGCAGTAGTGGAAACATTGGAAGCAATTATGTATACTGGTATCAGCAGCGCTCAGCAAACTCACCCCGTCTACTCATCTACAAGTATGATCAAAGACCCGCTGGGATTCCAGATAGGTTCTCTGGCTCCAAGGACAGCTCCTCCAACTCTGGCATCCTAACTATCTCTGGGTTGCAGCCTGAGGATGAAGCTGACTACTACTGCCTGTCTGGTTATGACAGTGTTCCACACAGAGCCCCAGACTTATGGGGAACTGAGACAAAAACTCTCTAGAGCATCACCACCAACTGTTACCTTCAACCTTGGAAAACTGAGCTTTTCTGTCTTGTTTTGGAAATTTCTGTTAAATAGTCCCATTATTTCCTAAAATATAACTTACTCCCTGTCTGTCTGTCTGTCCGTCCGTCTGTCTGTCAGTCTGTGCGTCCGTCCATCCGTATGTATGTATGTATGTATGTATGTATGTATGTATGTATGTATGTATGTATCTATCTATCTATCTATCTATCTATCTATCTATCTATCTACCTATCATTCTCTGTGTGTGTGTGTGTGTGTGTGTGTGTGTGTGTTTATGTGTGTGTGTTTGTCAGAAGATACTTTGTGGAAGTCAGTTTTCTTGCTCTACCAGGTGGGTCTCTGGTATCAAACATCAGGTTTGGTGGCAGGGTCCTTTAACTACTGAGCCATTCCTCTGACATAAACCTCTACTCATCATTTATGGATGATCTCCTAATCCTTTTAAGACTATTTTATGAAAGAGATTTACTTAACCTCAGAGCTTGCCAAACTGCGATGAATCATTCCTTAAACTGGATATTCCATTTTTTCCCTTCTTTTTCTGTTTGTTGTTTTCTTAAGATTGGGTTTTGTTATACAGCTCAGGCAGCCTTGCAACTTGCTATATGGCCCAGGCTTCTCTTGAACTTGTAATCCTCTTTGTGTGGTAGAAAATATTCTTCACTCTTAAACTGTAGGGTTTTTTTTTGGTTTTTGTTTGTTTGTTTGTTTGTTTGTTTTTTCAATCTCAGCAGTTTTAAGAAGGAGATCTTTCAAAAACACTGAAGACAGCTTATGTTGGAGAGGATGTGGAACAAGGGGAACACTCCTCCACTGTTGGGAGGAATGCAAACTTGTACAGCCACTATGGAAATCAGTATGGCAGTTTCTCAGAAAGTTGGGAATAATTCTTCCTCAAGACCCAGTTATACCACTCTTGGGCATATACCCAAGGAATACTCAATCTTACCTCAAGGACACATGCTCAACTATGTTCATATCAACATTATTTGTAATAGCCAGAACCTGGAAACAACCTAGATGCCCCTGCAACTGAAGAATGGATAAAGAAAATGTGGCACATATACACAATGGAATACTACTCAGTGGTAAAAAATAATGATATCATGAAATTTGCAGGCAAATGGATGGTTTTAGAAAATGTCATCCTGAGTGAGGTAACCCAGACTCAGAAGGACAAACATGGTATGTACTCACTTGTAAGCGGATACTAAATGGGAGGGAAGGGATGGCCAGACTGCAACCCATGACTCCAGAGAGGCTAGCTAACAGAAAAAGACCCTAGGAGGGACACATGGATGACTCTGTGAAGGAGAAGTGGATGAGATCTACATGAGTGGACTGGATGGGGGGGGTAGCAGAGGGCGAGGAGTGGGGGATGAGAACATAGGGAAATCGAAGGGTCAAGCTGGAACAGAGACAGAGTGGGAGGGCAGGGAGAAAAATACCATGATAGATGAGGACATCATGGGAATAGGAAGAGGCAGGGTGCTCGGGAGGCTCTCAGGAATCCACAAGGTTGACCCCACCTTGGTCTGCTGGCAGTGGTCCAGAAGGTGCCTGGACCAGTCTACTCTGGTGACCGGCCTAGCAAATAACCTAGTTGTCATCATAGAGCCTTTGTCCAGTGACAGATGGAGGCAGATACAGGGATCCATGGCCAGGTACCAGGCTGAGTTCCGGGAATCCAATTGATCAGAGAGAGGAGAGATACTGCAGGTGAGGGACATCAAGATCATGACGGGAGGATGTGCAGAGATGACCGGCCACACTAGTGGAAACCCATGAACTGTGGACTGGTGGCTGTGGAGCCCCCATGGGACTGGACTAGGCCCTGTGGACACAGAAGATGGTTGTTTGGCTCGAACTGTTTGGGGGGCACCCAGGCAGGGGGATCGGGATCTGTCCCTGGTGCATGGGCAGGCTTTTGGGAGCCTGGTGCCTGTGGTGTGATGCCCTTCACAGCCTTGGTGCAGTGGGAAGGGTCTTGGTCCTGCCTAGGCTCAGTGAGCTGGGCTCTGCTGACTCCCCATGGGAGACCTCGATTTGGGGGATGTGGGGATATGGGGTGACTTGGGAAAGAGGGCTGGGGGTGAGGGGAGGGAGGAGGGGGGTCTGTGGATAGCATGAGGAGTGAGTAGAAAATTTCTTAATAAAGAAAAAAAGAAGGAGATATTTGGTGTGCCTTCCACTTGGGAGAATGCTAGGTTCTGTCTTTTATTAATTAAATTTATTGTTTGACATTTTAATACATGAATCAAATGTATTCTAATCATTCTTACCTCCTACCTTGACAGTTTGCCCCCATTACAAATCCTATTCCCCTATTTTATATTTTTGTTTTGTTCTGTGACCCACTGAATTTAAACAAAGTCATCTGTGTGACTGGGAGTTGAAATTGTCTATTGGAGCCCGGTGGGCTCACCAGTGGGCACACAACTGAAGGCAACACACATCCTTCCCAGAATGTTTCAGTCACCAATACTTTTAGCTGGTTCAGGTAGTGGCAGGGGCATGTTTACAGACCCCTCCACTCTGCATACTGACTGGTGACAGACCCAGTCTTGTGCAGGTTTAGTTCAGGTAACAACAGCTGTTGTAAGTTCAAAAGACTGCAATGGCTGTGTCTCACCCAGAGATGACATTGTACAGCCCCTCTCCTTGCCTGATAATCTCTCTGCCCATATGTCACAGTTCCCTGAGCTCAGAGGAGGCAGTAGAAACATTTTATTTAAGGCTGAGAATGCATCCATCACTTATTCTCAGCACCTTGTGAAGCAATGGGTCTGTGCATTTACCTTTGTTCACTGCAAAGTAAACTTTTCTCATTAAGGCTGTTAGTAGAATTTGTCTGGGTATCAATATAGATATTTAGAAGGAAGTTTGATGCTATGTCTATTTAAGTAGACAACAGTATTGAGTTCCCCACTAAGGTCTATGACTTATCCAAGCATATGCTTTTGACCAGATTTATGGTACCATGCATGCAGTCTCCTCTGTGGAGTAGGACTCAAATGTAATCAGAGAGTAGTTGGTTGCTCACATAACAGTTTGTCATTGTCGTACAAGAAGGCATATGTAGCCTAGGAAGTTCACAGCTAGGTGAGACTGCTGGAGGCTTTTCTCCTCCAGTAGCCTGTGTAGTGTCTTCTGGCACTATGAAAGCTAGCCAGCCTGGCAGAAGTGTTCGGTTTATTTTCTATCTCCCAACCAAGTTGTATGCTGTCTTCAGCTATAGGTTCTTATTAACTAGTTGGGGAAGGCAACCAAGATTATCACTTCTGGCCTTATAGGGTTGAGAGAATCAAAAGCATGGCAACTCTTCTTCTACAGCAAAGGTGTCTTCATTTCTGTGATCACCTCTGTGATTCTGACACAACTTGAATATTTCTATTTAAATTTCAACATGGTGCTTGCATCATTTTTGGCCAATGGGGGTCACATAGACCCCTAAGCTATTGCAGGTTGTTGCCAATAATCTCTGTTACCTTCCAGAACTTTATGCTAACATCCCATTGCTGGAGACCTTACTTGAGTCATTGAACATATGGAAATCAAGCAGATAAATCACTTGGAAGTTTCATCACTACTGGCTAGTTTTCATGGTGATGGAAAGTGCTATCCATACTGCTAGAGGAAAAAATAAGCTTCAATATGACCTGTGAAGTTGTGCAAAGTATAGCAATGACTGTCCTGGCATGATGTACACCTGGGTGTCATTATTGTGTCATGAACATCATGGGAGTAACCATTTTCTTGGTTGTTCTGAGGCTTGTTCCATGAGATGGACCTCCATTTGGCACTATTAAAGGGACAAAGAAACTGAGGTCAGATTGGTCACAGACCAATATAATACAAGGACATAAAACAACTCCTAATGACTTACTGCTTTTGATACTAAGGGTAAAACCTATGGGCTTGTGCATAGACAAATGCTGTTCTGCAGCTCTATTTCCATCCCTTTTAGATTAATTATTGAGGTGGTTTGAAGAGGAATGGCCTCGTAGACTCATGTGTTTGAAATGCTTGGCTCATAGGGAGTGGCACTATTAGGAGTTGTGGCCTTGTTGGAGTAGATGTGGTCTTGTTGGAGGAAGTGTGTCACTATGGAGGCAAGCTTTAAGGTGTCATATCCTCAAGCTACATCCAGTGTAGCACACAGTCACCTGCTGTTGCATGTGGATCAAGATGTAGAACTCTTAGCTCCTTCTCTAGCACCATGCCTGTCTGCATGCTGCCGTGATGATAATGGACTAAACTCCTGAACTGTAAGACAGCCCCAATCAAATATTTTTTGTAAGTGTTGCCATGGTCATAGTATCTCTTCACAGCAATAAAACCCTAACTAAGACACTTACCATACCTAAAGTAATATAAATACCAAGGAACAGTTGCTTTACTGAGTTGTCTAGTAAATAATGACAAGAAAAATGTCTGAGAATGTTCAGTTAAACTGTAAGTGTGACTAATCAACCTCTAAAGATCTCAGTAGTTAAAACAGTGGTTTTCAATCTTCTTTGTGGTGATATTGTGTTCCCCAAAATATTGTGCACCCTAATAAACTTATCTGGGGTCAGAGAACAGAACAGCCACTAGATAGACATAGAGACCAGAAAATGGTGACACACACACCTTTAATCCTAGTATTACAGAGGCAGAGATCCTTCTGGATGTCTGTGAGTTCAAAGCCACACTGGAAACAGCTAGGCATGGTAACAAAGAGCCTTTAATCCCAGGAAGTGATGGCAGGAACTAGAAAGGTATTTAAGGGTGAGGACGAGGAACAAGAGCCTGGTTAAGCTTTTAGACTTTTGAGCAGCAGTTCAGCTGAGATTGATTTGGATGAGGATTCAGAAGCTTCCAGTCTGAGGAAACAGAATCAGCTGAGGAATTGGCAAGGTAAGGTGGCTGTGGCTTGTTCTGCTTCTCTGATCTTCCAGCATTCACCCCAATAACTGGCCATGGGTTTATTTTTATTAATAAGACCTTTTAAGATTCACGCTACACTTCTTAATGCTGTGATCTTTTAATACAGTTCCTCATGTTGTGGTGACCCCAATGATAAAATTATTTTGTTGCTACTTCATAACTGTAATTTTGCTTCTGATATGAATTGTAATATACATATCTGATATACAGGATATCTGCTATGGGACTCACAGATTGAGAACAACTGTGTTAAAATAAGGCAGTGTTTGAAAAACAATGAGATCTTGTGACTTGGATGGCAGTGTGTTGCAGAAATATGGGGAGGTTGAGATTGTTGAATCTTTAGATTATAATGGACTCACTACATCTTAGGAAATAGTCTTCCTTCCTACTCCCTGAAGTTTGTTCTTTCTGCCCTTTCCTGAAGATTTAATCCTGCACCATCTGTACACCCTAAAGGAGATGTCAAACAAGACAATGATGATCTCTTTTAGGGACCAGGTATCATAGCCTCTAGACTGATACTTATAGTCAAAACGAAGCCCCCTAGAGGTGAAGTAGGAAGTGTAGTCCAGGAGGAGATGCGCTCCATCCATAAAGAATCAAATGAGGTTTTTAAATCCATTCAAGTAGACATATAAGTAATATGTACAGGAATGGAAGAAAAAGGTGTGGGATAATGGCACAAGGATCATAAATACAGATCAGGCTGAGTTTATTGTTATGGGTTTATTGAACAGAGATTCTAGGTTAATATTGAAGATCATACAACCAAACCGTTGTCAAAAGTTTATTTGATTGGTTCCCCAAGTGGTTGTGAAAAGATGAGCTACAGAGAAGGGATTGGAGATGTCTGACATTCCCTGGCTGAGTACTTTATTTTTCTGGTTTTTTATTGTTTTGTTTGTTTGTTTTGTTGTTGTTGTTTTGTGATGAGAGCTTACTAACCCTTGGCTTAGTACTGACGAGGAAATTCTAAAGGTCAGGAAAATTGGAATGCTTAAGTGGATTTGGTATTTAAAACCTAATCCACCACAGTGGAAGGCCCAATAGATATCTCCTTCACTAATACAATAATTTTTTTTTAAAAAGGTGAGAGAGCCACCAGCATGTTTGAAGACCTTTGTCATTGTTCCTCTAGTACAAGACCTTCGGCTGTGAGATGCAGATGATCAGTTTTGTGAATTAAATGTGATTATTTTGATAGAGTCCAAACTCAGCATCCAAATTGAAACTGCTAGAAGGAGATTTCAGATTCAGTAGTTTACTGGCTGGTATGACTCTCAGTCTTCCCACACACTGCTGGGCCCAAGGACTGTGTGGAGCTGGACCTAGAAAATTAAACTTTCTAGTGATCTTTTTCTATACAAATTACATTTTGTATTTGTTTTTCTCCACTTGCTCTTTTTCATTGTATCCCATTGTAACGGCAGTCACTAGTAACCAGAAAACAGAGCCAACTTTAGGTTGTCTTAAAATATCCATGGCCAGTGAAATCAGTCTAAAACTCACCAATTTAGCCTCAGGCAGGTTCCAAGGACAATGTCAAAACAGCTGCATTCTTTTTCAAAATGCTACAAGAACAATCTCTAATCTAGTTGCTAATTTGTTTCCATTTGGAAATCTCTTGATCTTAATCTTGGCCTCCACAGTTCACATTGCTCAGCACTACTGTTTCCAAGCTCCCGCTAAGATGGCCATTAAACCACTACCTACAGTGTTCAAGTGTATTCCTAACTCCTAGCCAAACGTCCCAACATCTTCTATATTTCTCCACAACTCAACATGGTCCTGCCTATCACAGCACTATCCCAGTTTCTGGTACCAACTTCTATCTTAGTTATGTTTTTATTGTCATGATAAAACACCATAACAAAGACCACTTACAGAAGAAAGTGTTTAATTGTGGCTTGCTTCCAGTTCCAGAGGTTGAGTCCATAACCATTGTGGCATTGTTTAAGCTTACATTCTTAAAAACCAACCACAAAAGGGAGGGGTGGTCGGTGAGAGCAAGCTAACTGGGAACTGTAAGGGCTTTTTGAAACCTCAAATTTCACCACTAGCAACACACCTTCTCCAACAAGACCACACCTCCTAATCCTTCCCAAACAGTCCTACCAACTGGGGACCAAATATTTAAATATATGTATCTATGGAGCCATCCACAAACCTCTACAGTAACAGTCAATTCAGAGATTTATAACTGTTCATATTGCTGAGAGTATGTGACTGTAAATTCTTAACTTTCCATAGGACTTATGTATCACTCCATCCTTTAAGACACCAGGAACAATAAGGAAGAAAGGAAGAAAGAATGTAAAAAAAAATAGGATAAGGATCAGTGCTGTGCAAGTGTGGCCTCTTGGTGTTGCAAACATGAGCTCACATCACTGTGGTTATCTGCATAAGGCAGTTAAGATCAAGCCAGTTAAAATTCCAGAATGGAGTAGGGAGAACTCCTGAGGTCTCACATCTGCCTGAGTAGCTGAAGGGAGCTAAAAGCTTCTGAAAGATCATTTTTGGTGGAGGGCAATGTATGACCTTTGGTTGTGTTAGGTTGCCTGTTCCTCTGTAGATGAAACCCTCCAATGTTCATGTGGGAATTCTTAATTGGACATGAAATTGGGAGAGGAATGGAGAATATATTGGAGAAGCATGGGGGAGTTAGAGTGAGGGGTAAGAAATGGATATGTCTAGGACACATTGTATAAAAGTATGACATTTGAAAGAAAAAGACAGAAAACCAAAAAGGCTGAGAATATAGCTCATTGGTAGAGCACTTACCTGGGGCATGTAAGACCTTTCTTCAACTACAAGTACCATATATCTATATGAACATAGTAAAAAAAATGTAGAAATACTGAACTAACCAAAACAAAGATTGTAATAGCACAGAGAGTCTCTTCAAAGTTTTCAGCTCTTAGAAATCTCAGTCTTAACATTTCTCTAATGTCAGGCAACTCAGGGTCTGTTTGAATCAAATAGATCCATTTCTCATTTCAGTGTGTTCATTAAAACTGCTAGAGGGACCAACTAGTACTGAAAATGTTTGATCAGATAGAGAAAGAGTTGACCAAAGTAATCTGTTGGACATATGGTAGGTGGCATGATGGAGGTTGTCATATTACTGGAAATCTAGGCCAGATATCCTGTGGTTAACAACCTTAAGGTAAGAATAATGTCCTACTGACTCTAAGGTGTAGCTGGAGAGTTTCTCTCTCGGTCCGCCAAGCCCCCACAGTCCCACAGCCCACTTGTAAAATAATCACTCAGATGCTTATATTACTTATAAACTGTGTGGCTGTGGCAGACTTCTTGCTATCTGTTCTTATATCTTAAATTAACCCATTTCTATAAATCTATACCTTGCTACGTGGCTTGTGGCTTACCAGTATCTTACATCATGCTTCTTCTCATGGTAGCTGTAGTGTCTCCCTTCCTCAGCCCTCCTGTTCCCACCGTTCTCCTCTCTCTTTGTCCTGCCTATACTTCCTGCCTGGCTACTGGCCAATCAGTGTTTTATTTATTAATCAATCATCCACAGCACCTAGGTCTATACGTGAACACTTAGTTTTTAGGATCTTGTTTTCAAACATCACACCTACTTGAAGAACTGCCTCACTCCCCCCTGTTATAGTGAAAAATGGAGTTTACAGACACCAGAGCAAGTGGTTAATCCTTTTACATGAGTTTCAGAATTCTGGGGAAGGGGCAAAGAGTCAGAGTTACCAGGAACCTATCTTTTAGGAATTAGAATGGGTTCCTAGCACAAAATGGAGTTTTCCTTTTTCTTTTCTTTCTTTCTTTTTGTTTTGTTTTGTTTTGTTTGTTTGTTTTTCAAGACAAGGTTTCTCTGTGTAGCCTTGTGCCTTTCCTGGAACTCACTCTGTAGCCCAGGCTAACCTTGAACTCACAGAGATCTGCCTGCCTCTGCCTCCCAAGTGCTGGGATTAAAGGCATGTGCCACCACCACCTGGCTAACTAGCTTTCATAGTACCAGAAGGAGCCATGAAAACTTCCAAAGAGGAGAAGCAACCAACAATCCTACCCACCTGTGATACCTGTGACCCACAACAATGGCCAGCGTGGCACAATAACTCTAAGAGGGCAGTAGTGGCACACATACCTTGGCAGTAAACAACAGCCCTCTAATTGTTCTTAAGGCCCTTTAAACAAGAAGGAAATCATTCCTGGTACAGGAAACCTAGCCAGGTACCCAGGGCTAGCGAAGTCATGGGTCTTGGAAGAAAACCTACAACCACCGTTTTAATAAACCAGTATAATCCTGTTCTGTCCATGTATTTGTCTCCATACCAAGAGATAAGTGCAGTCCTCAACACTCATTTAGGAAACTTGTCTTTGAAACAGATGGAGACTATTACAGAAAACCACAAGCAGTCAAAATGCAGAGTTGGAGTTCAGTTTGAATGGATACATCTGTAATACAAATCCCTTAACAGAGGCTCAGTGACCATTGGGAAAGAGGAGGTAGAATGATGGTAACAGACAGAACAGGGAGTTTGCTCTGAGATTATGTGTCCTAGATATATCAGAAGCCACACACATAAAATCTCACCATCATCACTGCCAAAACATGAGGTGAACAAGAACAACAGCAATAGACATGGCAATGTGGCCTGGTTGGATGGGTGGAATAGTGAATCCTGGATGTCTCATCCTCACCAAAATAACTGCAGGCAACTTGGGGATGCTGAAAGCAAAGCCATTGTCTTCTCCAGGGAACAATTAACTAGCTGGTTATCCAACATAAAATGTTCAGTCCTGAAAACATATATAAAAGCAACATTATACACACACCAGGGAATCTGTTCTGTGTTGGCCAACTATTCCTGGACATGAGGCCTGCCCTAGAGTGTGGTTCATATCTCCAGTGACACTGCATTGGAGAAAACTGACTTTCCCTTTTTCAGACATTACCTGTTACAATAACTGCATGGCTAACGGTGGAATTTTTGTCCACTTCCTCCTTCAGAGCTGGTATTTTGTCTGGTTTGAGCCTGTGCTGGTCTTGTGCATGCTGTCACAGTCTCTGTGAGTTCCCATGTGGATCAGTCCTGCTGTGTCTGGAAGATGCTCTGTTGTTGGGGTCTTCTACCACCCCTGGATCTTACAATGTTTCCACCTCTTCTTGTGCATATTCCCTGAGCCTGGAGGAGAGGGTTTGACAAGGAAAATCATGTAGTGCAGCTTCCTTAAACATGTGTGAGCTGAAGCAGACTCCAGCAACCCACCTGCTGTCCCTCTTGCTCTTGCCCAATCTTACCAATGACTTCTATCTTGATTCATTAATTTTTCCATAAATTTATGGCTGTCCTCATATTGAAAATCCATGCCCCTAAAGACATGCCAGTTAGATATGATTTCTATGTCAGCTACATAGTAGGCAGGTTTTTATGGGTTTCCTTGGAAGCCATCACACACAGTCATTCTTCACTGATCCTCTCTAATCCTTAATTGAGGACAGCTTTTCTTCCTTTCTGGTTTGTACAATTTTTTGTAATTTTTGTTTTGTTTTGACTTGTGATTTTCTAAAATTATGTATTTCTAATGTATTAAGAGAGTTGTGAGATATAATATTTATCTTTCTAGACACCAATATTTAGCAGTATGTCTGCTGAGAAACCACAGAGAGGTGTGGCTTCTTGTGCAATCTGAGAGGGGCTTATGGGACGTTATATCTGTGTCCTCAGTTTGTATGGGAGAAGCCTCTGGATAAAGAGCTCCTCATGAATTCAAGTCTACATACTATGCCCAAAGGAGGCAATTCCTTCTGACATTGATCAGAAAGTGTTTGATGATCACAGCCTGGAAGAAGTCACGTGGACACAGACATGGTAGACCTGAACTTGCTCAGTGGGTCTGTAGGTGACACTGAAGAGTCTAGAGACTCTCAGCTGACAACACATACATCTGTCTCTTTGTGTCTGCTCAGGACTCAACAGGCCCAGCAGCTGGGGACACTGTGGTCCCTTGGGCAGCCTCAGGCAGGAAGTGACACCCAGACTTTTGATGGCACACACACCTAAGAAGGGATTTGGTTGACCAAGAAAAATTTGCATGAAGGGACCTGTCAGTTCTCTGAGAATTGTTAAAGAATTAAAGAGACCTGCACCAAGTCTGTCTCAGCACAGCTCAGTGGTGTCTTCACCATGGCCTGGACTCTTCTCCTCTTCTTCCTCCTTCATTGTACAGGTCAGGAGTCATCTGCACCCTGATCCCAGTTCAGGGAAACCATCTGACAGCCAGATACATTCTCTCCTTTGTCTTACCACAGAATGTAATGATATTCTCTATTTTCAGGATCTTTCTCCCAGCTTATGCTGACTCAGTCACCCTCAGCCTCTGCCTCCCTGGGAGCCTCAGTCAAACTCACCTGCACCTTGAGTAGTCAGCACAGCGGCTACAACATTGCTTGGTTCCAGCAACATCCAGACAAGGCTCCTAAGTATGTGATGCATCTTAAGAGTGATGGAAGCCACAGCAAGGGGGATGGGATCCCTGACCGCTTCTCTGGCTCCAGCTCTGGGGCTGATCGCTACTTAAGCATCTTCAACATCCAGCCTGAAGATGAAGCTGACTATTACTGTGGTGTAGGTGAGAGCACTGGAGGAAAGTACCAGTGAACACAGTGACCCAGATAAATGAGGAAACAGGACAGAAACTGTTTTGCTCTCTTGCTACAAAGGCCTACAATATGATAAAGAAACTATGAAGTTCTTAGCTATCACATTCATTGAATGTTTTCTGCTTATTACTCAAGGAAATAGACCATAGGTCTAGCACTTCCTCCTGACCTCTGAGAAAGAGGAAAAAAGACAGGGATTATAAAGAGTCAGTGCTCTGTAATAATGCTGACTATGTAAAAGTCAAAGGTGGTGTATATAGTGGTGAGGTCAGAATATTCTCCTTTCAAGTCGAGCAGTGGGTCTAAGGCTCCCAGTATTACCTCACGAAAGTTCACAGGAATGTCTTCATAAGATGGCTTTCTTGTCTCATGCTTGAACTGTTTTTTTTTTTATAATTTATTTTATTTTATTTTACAATATAATTCAACTTTACATATCAGTCATAGATCACCCCGTTACCCCTCCTGCCACCCCACCCCCCTCTCCCCGGCCCCCCCCCCCCTTCCATCTCCTCGAGGGCAAAGACTCCCCCGAGGATTGAGATCAACCTGGTGGACTCAGCCCAGGCAGGTCTAGTTCCCTCCCAGGCTGAGCCAAGGGTCTCTACTAAGCCCCAGGTTTCAAACAGCCAATTCATGCACTGAGCACAGGACCCGGTCCAACTGCCTGGATGCCTCCTAAACCGATCAAGCCAATCAACTGTCTCACCCATTCAGAGGGCCTGATCTAGTTGGGGGCCCCTCAGCCATTGGTTCACAGTTCATGTGTTTCCATTCGTTTGGCCACTTGTCCCTGTATTCCATCCATCCCTGGTCCCAACAACTCTAGCTCACATAAACCCTCCTCCTTCTCGCCAAAAAGATGCCCCCACAATAGACTGCTGGCAATAGTCGAGAAATAGCCCGATCTGATCTACCCTGGTGATAGGATGGCCAAACACCTTAATTGTCATACTAGAAACCCCATCCAGTGACTGAGGGAACTAGATGCAGATATCCACGGTCAGGCCCTGGGTGGAGCTTGAACTGTTTTGTAACTACAGCAAATTCCTAAGAAGCACAGTGTAAGAATATTTAGGTGACAGTGTGATTAGACCCCTCTATTGCCAGCAAAAAAAAAAAGAAAGAAAAAGAAAAGAAAAAAGAAAAATGGAGAGCAGACACAAAGGCTGAGCATTCCCCTTGAATGCAAATGACCTCCTTCTCCCTCCTGACACTCCCTCTTTACTTAGCCTACACAGAGACTTTGAAGGAAGGAGAAAGCAACCACCACGTGTTTTAGTCTCTGCCAAACTGCTTTCATGACCTTTCTCTATCCCCCTGGAGGTCTCCCTTCCTGCTCACCCAGGCCATCTTTACAGTCTCATTTTAGGCTTGAAATGACCACAGAAGTAGCCATGTGTAGAAACAAACAATCAAAACAACCCCACCAAAACATCTACAAAAGGCTCCTGTTTTCCCAGGATCTTGACTCCATTCTTTTGAACAGAGTTCCAAGGAAATGACCTGCAGAATTCGAGTTTCCTGAAGAAACCTCTGAAGCCAAACTCATGGGTCAGAATCCCACAGCAGCAGGTTCTGCAATCTGCTTGGAGACTCCATTGAGTTAACCAACTTTTCTGAGGCCTTACTTAGAATGGCACAACGTTTTCTCTTCCTTCCTTTTTGGTTCTTTCTTTCTGATGCTGACCAGACCCTAATGCCTGCTTTTTCTGGTGCTTTGGGCTTCCTCACTCTCCTCCTAACACTCCCCTCCCTCTCACGTGGCTGATTGTCTGCTGTATTAGTTACTTTTCTGTTGCTTTGATAAAACACCATGACCATGGCATCTCATAGAATGAAGAGTGTTATATGGGCTTATGTAGGTATCCATGATGCTGGGGAAGTGGTAGGCGTGGCAACAGAAGAAGCTAGTGACCCACATCTTGAATATCAAGCAGAAAAATGGTCATTGTGCAAGGCTTGGAAATTGCAAACCTCAGTGACTACCTCCCCCATCAAAATCACACCTCCTTGCCTTATCCAGACAGCACCACTCACTTCGGACCAAGTGTCAAATGACAGAACCTGTGGGAACATTCTCACTCAAGTTACCACATCCACTGTGCAACTGATCACCATGCTGGCTTAACTCAAATGCATGACTTCTTTTCTTTCCCACCTTCATTCTCGTCTTCAGGGAAGCTGCCAAGATCTACAGCTTGCTTTCTCTGGGTTGTTATTTTAACCTCTAATAAAATTATCCACAAGCTTAAAAATAACCATTGAAGGAGGGAGAGGGAGAATGGAAGAAAAGAGGACAGAGAGAGCCAGATTGAAAGAGAAGAGAAGGAGAGTGAAGGGGAGGGGGAGAGGGAGAGACAGACTGACAGACAGATGAACTGATTCTGATATTTAAAATTACTTTTGAAATTTGTGTGTTAATTGTGGTCAGCTGTTGATTTTTGGTGTCATTTGGGGTCACTGTATTTTGTGTTTTAATAATTATGGCTTCTACCACAGTCTCTATGCTGTCTCATTTCTGTACCAAGTCCAAAACAATGTTTCCTGTATTTCCTTATTTGGTTTCTTGGTTATGATTTTTATGCTGTTTTCATCATGAAAAATACAGTCATTGTACATAGTTTTGTTGAGTGTATGACTCTAGTTTCACTATTATAGTCATTTAGGCCTTGGAATATAATCGCTCCTAACTCTTTGGCTTACAAAGTTTCTATAGATAAATTGGCTATTGTTCTGATGGGTTTTCCTTTATACATTCCTTGAATTTCTTTCCTTGCTTGTCTCAAATCACTTTCTTGGTTCTGTAACTTAGTGCTTTAATTATGATATGTCATGGATTGTGTTTTCTGGTTCTGTCCAATCGGTGTTCTGTACTTCTCTTATCTGTATGGATGTGCCATTCTTAGTTTGTAGAAGTTTTTCCCTGTGATTTTGGTAAAGACATGGTCTATGCCATTAATTTGAGAATCTTTTCCCTCACTTAGACCTGTAATTTGAAGGCTTAGTTTTTAACTTGTGTCCCATATTTCCTATGTGTTCCTTCCCCGTGTGTGGTTTTTGTTTTTAATCTTTCATGTTTTGTCTTATTTGGACTAGATCTTTTATTTTATCTTCAGGACTTGATTTCTATCTTCTGCTTCATTTATTCTGTTTGTAAGTCTTTCCCGAGAGTTTTCTGTGTGTGTTGTGGGGTCTTCAGTCCCATCCTCATTATCTGGAGTCCCCTTCAGGATTTCTATGTCCTAATTTAACTATGTTCTCGAGTCTCAGATAGTTTTTGTCATTTCTGTCAGATATTCATTTCTGCTTTCTTTCTTTTTTCTTTTTTTGGTTTTTCGAGACAGGGTTTCTCTGTGTAGCTTTGCGCCTTTCCTGGAGCTCACTTGGTAGCCCAGGTTGACCTCGAACTCACAGAGATCCGCCTGCCTCTGCCTCCCGAGTGCTGGGATTAAAGGCATGTGCCACCAACGCCCGGCCATTTCTGCTTTCTTGGACGTAGTTCAGACATGTATTCTCTTTAATTTCTTTCTTTGTCCTTGATTTCATTGAGTTGCTTATTTGCTTCTTCTGTTTAAAAAAGTGACCCTATTTTTAATTGAACAGAATGTTCACACAGTATATTCTGATCACAGTTCACCTCCACCACAACGAACACCTGCCAGATCCTTCCTACATCCTCACCCACCCAAATCACACACTGTGTTTATCTGTCATTAGAAAACAAACAAGCATCTAATCAACAGAATACAATAAACACAAACAGACCAGTATAGGTTAAAATAAACAGAAAAAAACAAACAAAAAAAACCCCACCAGAAACACATACATTCCAAAAGATACAAAAAGGTCTCATAAAAACACAATATTGCAAATGCCAATAAATAGTAAAAATAACTTTAAAATTAAAATAAGCCTAGAAAAAGAACTATGAGACAAAAAATCATGCAAAAGTACCATTGAGTTAGTTTCATATTTGAAATTACTGCTGTGATGGGGCTATGCTTAAGTGTGGTTTGTACAACTAGTGATAGTTTATTAGAGAACAATGCATTTTTCTTCACAAGCAGTTATCAAGTGGAGATAGCTTCTGCTTTAGAGATGGGAGCTTGTGTCCACTTCTCTTCTTAGCAATGGGAACCCATCTGGCTTAAACATGTGCAGGCCCTTGTTACTCTCCTCATGTTCTATATTTTTGAATAAGAGTTCCTGTTTTTATATTAAAATAACTTCAGTACAAACTTAATATTTTTAAGTCTAAAACTGACAGGTATAAAACCTAAGTTCTAAATTCATAAAGACAACTAACTTATAAGTTGTTAAGAATAAGTTTACTTTAATTAAAAAATAAAACTTGTTGATTGATTGGCTGACCTAAACTGTAAACTGTTAAGGATAAGTTGTACTTAAGCTATAAGCTATTAGAGATAATTATCAGAATAAAAATTAAAACTTGATCATTATAAATGATCAAATTCATTTCCATTTATCAGGCTTAAAGATAATTTGCCTTACTATCCAATTTCAAGTAAAAGATAGCTCACCTAACAGATTTCAAAATGACCTTTTACTGTTCCTTTATTAAAAGAAATTCAGTTTACATTGGCTATTCTCTATAATCAGTCACTTATTTCTCCTGACAAATTTAATACATAGATGCTTTTAGATATAAAGTTTTTATAGGGATATAAAGGTTTAGATATAGAGAATGTTTAGGAAAGTTAAAAAATAACTTATGATATACGAATTGCCAGTTATTAGGATAGATCAATGTAACACATAAACATCTAGATATGTTATAAGTGATACATGAATCTCAGTAATAACCTAGAGATACTGAGGAGGTATGCCTAAGTTAGATCTATGGATAAAGTTTTTATTGAGGTCTGATATATATAAGCTTTAGGAATGGACTTATATGCCTTAATACAAGAATCTGTGGACCCCCCCAGAAGGGACACTGGAGCTAAATATAGGCTATAGCTCCTCTGTCATACAAGGTATAAAAATTGTCCCAGTAAAGGTTGATCCTGACTTTACTAAAGAAATTAAGATTATCGTACAACCCTCTACAAAAACAATTCAGATTCATGCAGGGCAGCGCCTAAGGGAGCTGCTGGTGTGGATTCCAGTGACATGGCCTTCTGGGTTCAGGAAATTAAATATTCCAAACCAACTAAACACTTAAAATACAGGGGAAAAAATAATTGGCTTGCTAGACATAAGCACGGTTGATTCTTATATTTCAGGAAAAGATTTGCCAAGTACTTAAGACGACTATTACTCCTTCATCTCTTATAGGCCTAGGTCAACCTAATATTATGCTAGCAGCTCAAAAATATTAAGATGGTCAGATAGATAAAATTATGCCATATTCTGCCCATATGTCACCCACCATACCTAACACACTATGGGAAAGAAACATACTGTAACAAATGGATGTACCATTAGTCTCTACTATGAACTAATATCCTCTCAAATGCATTAGATGGGTTTTAAACTTAAAGGAACTTGAGTAAACAGGATCAAGGCATAATTGAGCCCATTATCCAGAAATCATAAATGGCAGACATGGCCTAGGTTATCAGGATTTGTCCTAGGAGCCACTGTCCCCTCACTGCTGACCACACTTCAGGAAAATCTGATGCTCCTATCTGGGTTGAGCAATGACCTTTAAATGCTGAGAGAATTGTAATTGCTACCTGTCTGGTGGAGGAAAAACTTAAATATTGGACGTATCAAGCCCCCCACCAGCCCTTAAATCACCCCAATATCTTTTTATTCAGGAGAATCAGGCTTATAGACTGTTAGAAGACCTTAAGAAATTTAAAAAAAAATATATTAAAGCCAAGGGGAATCTCACAGCCTGGCTTGCCATCTCCCACGGCCATCCCCAGAAATAAAAAAAAATCATCATTGATGTGCAAGATTGCTTCTTTGCCATACCTCCTCACCCTAAAGATTGTCAGCATTTCACTTTTAGCTTGCCTACTCACCCTGCCGCGATGGAGGCCAAAGTTGACATACAGAGCAGGAAATGGGAGTTCTGTTTATCTAGGACTCATTCATTGAACAGAGTTCCTCCTTTTATATATACAGATTAACTATCAGAACTGTCAATTATAGCTTCCTCACAGTTCCCCAACCTAATGATAATATATATGTATGTACATATGTATATGTACATGCATATATATTGCAATACATTTATTGCACAGATGATATTATATTTATATCAAACCATGAAACATATGAGTCTATAGATTGACAGATAGCTGTACAGGATATACTGGCACCTTTTCTTATGTCTGCCCAACAATTACAAATTCTCTCCCTATGGAAGCTCACCTACGAGGCTTACATCCTTATGATTTATGGTTATGAAATAAGAAGTAATACACCATATATTTCACTGCTTTTCAATTTTAGGAATGCCTTGAGCTCATATATAGACAACAGTCTTACATATACTTCAAGAGTTCTTAAGAATTAGTGCTCAAAAAAAGAATTAGTGCTTAATTTTTCATATCTCCCACTACAGGTATTCCTTATTATCCCCAGGCCAAGCCACAAAGTCACACCTAAGCCTCTAGGACCTTCTCACTGGTATTTAAAAGGGTCCTGATGTTTTCATAGTGTCAGGAAGAGGATATGCTTACATGTCTTCACAGGACATTGACCTGCCTTTATGAATCCTGGATCACCTGGTCACACCATATACTAGGCAGCTGCAGGACAAAGGCACTCTAAAGCTGCCAGACTGAATACAGGCTGTTATTTACCTCTAGATTCTTAACTATTGAACTTCGAATATGAATAAATTGATACAATTCCAGATCCTTTTGATGATCTGTTCATCAATGATATAAAACTTACAGAAATATGATTAGAAATAATAATTCTGTTCTAAATGTATTTTATTAATTTTTGTCAAAAGATAAATGAGACTTGAGAGATATATAAATGACACATTTCAGATTTCATTCTCTGGCTATCCTGATGTTTTGTTGAGACTCCAAGGATTCATAATTTTGCTCTGACAAAATTTACCACTGTTGTATTGCTAACATGTCTAAGATTTTGTCTATTAAGAAGGTTCTTATAAGATTCAGGAGATCAAAATTTGCCAACGCTCACAAGCCAAGAAGGACTGGGAGGAATGTAACCTAACTACAGTTCTTATCTCCCACTTACAAAATTTCTTTTTCTTCTCTAGGTGGGGAAGGAGCCTTCCCTCTCCCTGGCCTGGTGTCCCCTTCTCTCATCTGCGAACCATGCATTTATTACTCCATAGGTACACCTAAGAAAAAAAAAGTTTCCTCTTTAAAACTCCTCATCTTTAAAACTCCTCGGCTGCATGTTCTACCATTAATACACATATTTGTTTCCAGCAGAAATTCTAACCATTTAAAGAGTTACAGGTTGTCATCCTCTGGACTGTGGACATGCTCTCTAGCTGCAGGTCTGCACCCCACCCTCCAGCCCACACCAATGTGCTGTCCAGCTCAGCCCTGCATCACGCCCTCCAGCCCATGAGAGAGAAAATTCTGCTACATTTCCTGTCTCACAGAGCCTGAAACAGTCTGCGCTTCCTGGGTTTTCCCTGCATTCCAGGCCTCAACTTCGCCCCCATATCCACAGGAAGTAACCATGAGAGATTTCTACAGCCCCCTTTGTCATGTCCCCGTTTTCTGAACTGAACTCTCCAGCTCAGGGGCTGGACTGTCCTTAAAAACTGCTCTATTATTAATTGTATAAGTTCTGCCTATGATCCTGAATTGTATGTACTACCAGGGCAAATTATAGGAAAAGACTCTGCCTGCTACCCCACACACCAGGGTTACCAGTTGTCTGTGCAGCCACAGAATGTTGGAACATGTAAAGTAAACATAGAGTAAAGTGGATCCCTGCACTGCAACTTTTCAGGTTACAAGGACTTTGGAGCCAGAGTGAAAGAAGTTTCTGCTATTAGACTTTTCCACCAGCAGAGGGTAGCAGGGTAGCATCCAGGAGCAGCCAAGACTGAGAATGGGGCTGTGCAGGGGAAGTTGAGCCTGTGATGCAAGGCCAAGAATTCTGAAAGTGTCAAGGGACAGGTTTTTACTGCCAGAGAAGACATTCTGAGAATCACATAACAGCATCACTCCAGGACATAGGCAAATCCCATGCATAGTGAGGGACTCACCAGGAAATGCTCTGGCTGGGTAGAATCCCAGGTGTGAACAATGGTGTCTCTATCATGGCTGGAATTCACTGGGAACAGCACTCTGAGTCCCGTGGGAAGTCCACTGTAGGAGACCTGTCCCCAGGATCAGTTTCTTGCCCTCAGGGTCATGGTCTCCTGCATGTAGTTTGACAACTGTCATGGATGTCAAACCATCAGCTGTCACTTATCTCTCTGATGGGTATTTCCAGTGATGCAGACTCCTGCACTCTTCCCCTATCACATATAGGCAGATTTGTCATTAGACTGAAGCACCTGGGCTCTGGTACAGCCTAAAGTAGGGAAGGTGGCAACCAGGCATCTCTCCCTTCATGAAGAGTTCAGTGTTCTTTGGAAATACTTGAATGAACCGAACACTAGCCTGAC